>JAVJIF010004196.1:0-92155 GCA_038442645.1 Agave tequilana
GGATATTCCTTACGAGGAATTTGTCCAACCACCAGGAGCTGCGCCTTTTGAAAAAGAATCTCCTCAAGTGTATGAGACCTACTGGAGGTTATGTGCCATTTCTACATCTGCGGTCAGAACAACTGCCTGGAGGTCAGAGGCGTCAAGCAACTATCCTGGGCTGATTATTTTTTAATAATGTCAGCAATAAAGATCTCCCAGTAATCCGACTAGCTCCTAGTTCTGGTGGGGAAGTGTGAAGACAGGATCGACGCAGCTTCTGACAAGTTCTACACCACGGAGTCGAACGAGGACGGCTTCGACCTGACTTGGTCTTTGAGAGCTTTCACCATCAAGCCCGGACCCCTATTTCTGATCAGGCGCTGTTGGCGGGCTTCCTGATGTTGTGGCTGAAGATGTGGTGGTGCCCACGCTACCACATGAAGTATTGTGGCAGATGTGGTGTACCCGGCGGTACTCTTGGCTCATGGTCCACCCCATAGCCCTTCTTCCCGCCGTGGTGGCTGGTATTCAAAGCGGGCTGCGGTGTTGACCAAGAGCTTCTGCGGACCCCCAAAGACTGCTAATTCTCGTGGGGAGCCGTATACCGACTCAGAGGGGAACCCGACGGTGAAGCACCCCAACCGCGCGAATTGAGCTGCCTTACACGTACCTCATGGCTTGGTACGTGATGCATTGCCCGTCTCTAATGACGGCAGCGCGTGGGAGCGTGGATCATATCCCATTTGTGCAGCGGCTGGAACGTTCAGAGTGGCATGACACCTACCTGTATTACATTAGGAAGCGTCTTTCCTGTGCCGCCAATTACCAGCTCAACCGCTGCTTTCCAGAGGTTCAAGGTGCAGCCCCCGGGGAGCGTTCACGGATGTCGCTGGGCGGGATGACTTCTCGCAATTGCCTGCTGGAGCCTTCTGGTGGTTGATCAATATACGACCAGGATATGTGCTGTTTCGCCAAGGAACTTCCTGCACTATCGAGCCGTATATGCAAGTCGTTTTGCCCGCAATTTGGCTATGATCAGCTTTACGTCGGGAATCCCAATGCTCAACTTGCCTTTGACGGGAATCTGTTCGAAGGCGCTCGGGCTTGGTATTACAGTGTGGCTGGAGGGACGGAGCAACGTTCCATCTACCCGACGAGGCGCCTAAGTGCCGTATGAGCTTCAGCTTCTGTATTTGGTACTCCCAAGCCGGCCAGACGCCAGATCTTATTCCGGAGTCTTCATGTCTTGAGAGTATCAATGCCAGTCTCGAGAGAGGTCTGAATCCAGTAAACGTACTAAACTCCTCGACCAGTACCTGAAAGCTCAGAGGAGGTCGAGAAAACGATCGAGGAGGGAGCCCCCAGTAGTGAGGGCGGCACCGCGACCGGCAAGGGCAAAGCCGCAAGCGACGAGGGCGGAGCCACCAGCAATGAGAGTGAGCCGCGACCGGCAAGGAGGTCGAAGCAATTTGGCGAGGAAGCGTCGTCGACGCTCTGCTTCTGTAGTGAGCCTGCCCCAAAGAAGGCTCGGAGGGACTTAACGGCTGAAGTCTCTCAATCCAGAGCTATCTCTGCTGGAGTTGAGGTTCCTCCTGAAGGTGTCCCTGTTAGAGTGAGGAACCGCTGGAAAGATGAAGATTTTCCAAGCTTGGTCCGTGCTCCTAGGTCACGCAGCGAGACCGTGGAGGAAGGGGAGCTTGTTGAGCGCCCCCTTATTGCTGGTGATGCTGAGTCACCGGAGATTGACATAATGGGCGAAGAGGATGTCGAGATTCAAGGAATCTCAACTCAGCCCGAATTTCCTCCTGCTCATGAAGGAGAGACGAGGTACAGCAGCCAGGGTCTCCTAGCGTCTTTATTTCCAATCCTCGGCATTGACCCTAGTCCTACCACTGGGGTGATTGGGGGTAAGGCTCCTGTTGCGGAGCTTCCTCGTGTGCGCTATCGTCTTCTTCGTCATCGGGATGAAGTGACTTTGAGATAAAGTCGACTATGGCGATGATCCCGCTCTTCCTGATCAGGGCGGATCTTTGACGTCTCGGAGGAGGAACACATGAGGGTGAGCCCTCGATGGCGCCATCGTCACTGGCGACAATTGCTCCCACTGACGGTATTCTTTTCTCCTTCTGTTTAATTCTCTTTTTCAGTTGAAGAGGATGTTCTAACATCCTTCTTTTGTACTGCAGGGTCGGCTGGAGGTACCGGGGCTCAGCCCGAGGGAGTTAGGCTTCGGTTGCCGAGACAATCTCAATGGGGCAGCTGTTGAAGTTGGGGAGCCTTCCCCTTTGCCAGGAGGGGAAACAACCATTGAGGCTGAGGAGGCTCTCACTCCGCCGGTGGAGAAGGCTACTGCTGAAGCTGGGAAGACTCCCATTCTACAGGACTCGACGCCTCTGGACCTCGAACCTAGTAAGGGCTCTGACTGAGGGGGCTCAGGTGGGGAGTCTGACGATCAGCACCCTTCCAGAGGGCCACACAGCTCAATCCTCGGTGGAAGTTTCTGAAGAGGTTGTGCTTACAGCTCCTTCCTTGTCGTGGAGGCTCCTGCAGAGGCGGCGCTCCAGGAAGCGCCAGTGGGTAGTCTTGCTCCTGCCACATCGACGGCCGGCACGGCTCTTGTGCGAGAAGACCCGCCCTATATCCTTTATCCCGTGACAGAAAAAAGGTCGGGAAGCTTCTTAGGTGGTGAAGACATGGGGAGAGCTGGCACGTCAGATGGTGCAACAATTCTTCACCTCGATGGGATCATGTATTGATCTCATCTTCCGTGGACACAGCACCTTCCAGTTCGCCCAGAGGCTTCTTGAAAATATGGCCATGAGCGTCGAATTGGCGGGAGGCCCTTCACTTGCCAGGGCATGCCTACGGGTGGTAGAGCAACTTGGAGATAACCTGCGGGAGCTGGAATCTTTGGAAGATGCTGGCTCTTTTGATGAAGCCCAGGCCACCTTGACTAGGCTCCTAGCTGATCAGGAACGGGAGCGACAGGAGGCGAGGCACAGATCGCTGCCGAGGTCCGTGACCTTGAATATTCCAAGGCTGAATTTCAAAAAGTAGCCGGAGATTCGAGGGAATCTGAGCTCAGTGTGCAGAGCACGGAGCAAGTCATCCTCAGAACTCGGGACATTATCGCCAAGGCGGAAGCTGTTCTTGCGCTAAATGAGGAGAAACTTGTCTCCCTCAAAAAGAGCTTGAGGAGCAACGGGCTGGCTACGGCGCGAGCTGAAGAGAGTCTGTCTCTGCAATCTTCTAGGGTGGAATCTCTGCGGATGCAGCTGTCTGCCAGAAGTTTCTTATCTGAGGCGGAGCTGCGGGACCGGGCTATCATGGAGCTGAGAGGACGCGCCAGCATGAGATTCACCGCCTTAGGGAACAAATCCGTTCCTTGGTGAACCAGAACATTTAGCCTTCTTTTTTTTTTTTTTTTTTTCTGTAAAGAAAAGGGACACTCTATTAAGAGTGTTTTATCCACTTCTATCATTTTTTGATATAATAGAAGTTTTCTTAAAGCTTTTGTCCAATTTCTTTGTCTTGTTGTGGATGAGTCCAACTCTTGATCACCAGTCGTGATTACTGAACTTAGGTAGGACTAAGTTCTTTTAATGAGACGCGGTCTTGGCGAGACGCGGCATTAATCCCGTAGAATGAGACGTGGCATCAATCTATGGGGACTTAGTTTCACAAGTCTTTTGACGAGACGCAGCGGCGATCACAGGGTGAGACGCGGTCGTCAGTCTACCGGAACTTATTTTACTAAGTCCTTTTACTGAGACGCAGCGTCAATCATAAAGTGAGACGCGGTCATCATTCATAAGAACTTAGATTCTACTAAGTCCTTTTGATGAGACGTGGCGTCAATCACAAATCGGAACGCGGTCTTCTTGATGAGACGCAGCATAGAGTGAAAACGCGGCCTCCGAACGCATCGTCAATCACAGGGTGAGACGTGGTTCTTAGTTCATGAGAACTTAGGCAGGACTAAGTCCTTTTGACAAGACGCAGCATCAATCCATAGGGAGACGCGGCCATCATTGTTTCATGAGACGCGGCATTCGTTCAGGGAGACGCGGCTCTGAATAACGCGGATCTGCTTCTGCGAAGAAGGAAGCGGATCAGGCAGACGCGGGAGACGCAGCCTTGTGCCTTTCCCTTAATTCTGAGGGGACGCGACTTTGACTCGCGCAGGCATCTTTCTGGAACGCGGATGGGTGGATAGTTCTTCAATCCGCGTCTGGGTGTAAACTCCCAGGCGTTACATACAGCCTGTCATAGGGATTTGGTGTGATCTTTAAACGTCAGATGCGGATTTTCCGCTTTGTTTCCCGAAGCAGTTGTCCACGCGTCGGCTGCTGATTGGGCTTGAGTATTGATTCTCTTAAATGAGAAACAGTGCGGGCGGTTGGAGATCAGCGCCAGCGGCGGTTCTCGAAGCAGCGTTACACGCGTCCGGCCTTTATTGGATCTTGGCAGTTGTGCAGTTATTAATGCCGGCGGTTCAGATTACGGGGCATTAACCGCTGTTATCAGGAGCTGCCTAAATAGGGCGCCCCTTCTCCCTTCAATCCTGCCTTTGGACTATTTTGTTTTTTTTTTTTTTTTTTTGAAGAGGAGAGCGTTTGAGAACCTTCATCTTCCTCAGCGAATTGTCTCCATGGATGAGGATGGCTCTGAAGATGACCCAGGGCTTTTAAGCTCCTTTTGGTCTCTTTAGGAGAAAACAACTCTTTCCCTGTGACCGCGTTTGCGTCCTGGTGCAGAGATTACAACTCTTGACAGAGGTCTCTACGGGTATGCCAGTTCGTTTCACCATGACACCTTAGATTTACCATGGCCTGTACCTTGGCTTCATGTCATCTGGACCCCCTCATGAAGTCTGCATTGGTGCACTCCTTCTGGAATTTGTACCATGGGCTTGAACTTCTCCGGACGCGCGTGCAGGAATCTTTGACACTTGGCGGTGGCGCGTTTTATGGCTTGTGCCTTAGCGCGTTTCATGGCCAATGCCTTGGACGAATTCCAAAAAAGGTTTCAGACCCGCACCTTGCAACTCCTGTTCATGGAGATGGCAATTTTCGGCGTCGTGCCTTTCCGGCGTTTGTGCTCTTTGACCTAGCACAGAATGGGACCGCGTTTTGATTCGCGTTTGTCTCTGCTGACGCAACAGTTTGGCTTGCTGCACGTGTCATTCCTGCGTCTTGGTAGACTGCATGGATCATTCCCGCATTTGGCTGACTGCGCGTGATCATTCCCGCGTTTGCCTCTGCTGACTTAGTTTTTCTCTGTTTACACTAAGCTGCAGATTGTTCTAATTCTCTCTTTTTGTTCCTTGCAGGCTTGCTGGGCCCTTGGAAGAATACTTCGGTCGGCGAACTCGTTCAACCTTCACCTATGAGAGAATATATTATGGTCCTCGTCACCTATAAGAGAGTATATTACATCTCTGACGAGGACCCAACCCTCGCCAAGGTCTCTTCAGATCTGGTGCAAGAGACGGATAGGCTGAGTACCGGCGAGGGTGGTCCGGCGGTTGCGGCGGCGGATGAGATCCTCTTCCTCTCCCACTCCGGAAGTCACATCAAGGACACTCCGTTGGATGGCCTGCTGGGGAAGGGATGGTGATGAATGCAGGACTCTCTGCTGCCGCTGGACCGAGTGGAGGGTGGCATCCTTTGTGATGACTCCGAAACTTCTGCTCTCACCCAAGAGTGACTCCATGTTTGTTGGATAGTCTACTAGGGAAAGAGACGCGCCTGAACGAAGGGTTGCAGGACCTTCTATTGCCACTGGACCTCAAGAACACCATTGCTCTTGGCTTGGTCAGCTAGGGCGCTTTCGAAGTTGGCGTCACGCATCAAAGCGCAACCGGCTCCAATTGTGCACCTGGGATCAGATGCAGTTTCAAGGAGTGAGTACGGCCTCAGAGAGAGAGGGACTTCTTTGTACTCCTTAATTGTAACACTCAATCTTATTGTATAAGAGAGCGTTTTGTATCACTTTCATGTGTTTGGATATGAATAAAAGTGACACTTTTCTTTTTGCCTCTTTCTGTTGTCTTGAACGTTTTGTTTAGAAGCAAAAGAATAATTTTGGTGGACCCGCCACTTTTATAAAAGAAAGTGACGAGTGGAGGCGCGTACCCCCAGAGAAGGTGAACTTTATCAAGGATTTGGATTAACTTGATTTAAGATCAGCTGGGGATTTTGATGGAAGCATTGTTTATCGGTGTAATGTTAACCAGCAATGCCTCCAAAATGAATTTGATACTCGGTGGGGAGAATATCAAATGAAACTAGACTCGTGGGAATCTAGTAGGATTTTTACCGTTAGAGGTGTGATATTAACTTAACGGTTTAGAAGTAGTCTTGTCAGAAGTGTAATATTAACTTGACAAGGACGTGAGTTAGAGGTGTGATTTAACCTAACTCATCAGCATCTCAGTTTTATTTGGGAAAACTGAGGGTGTCACTGTCATAGGTGTGATGTTTAACTTAACAGTGATAGAAATGCTAGAGGTGTAATGTTGAACTTGGCATTAGTCGTCTCGGCTTAAGGAAGTCAGGAAAGGTCATAGCCATAGGTGTATTGTTGAACTTAGCAATGACTCGGATGCTAGAAGTGTAGTGTTAACTTGGCATCGTCTATTTCAGCTTCGATATGGAAGTCTGAAGAAAGGTGACTGTCAGAGGTGTGATATTAACTTGACAGGCACTCGAGGTACCGCTTAGAGTGTAATGTTAACTTTAAACAGTAGTTTTGTCAGAGGTGTGATATTAACTTGACAAGAATTTGCTTACGATAGGAGCAATTTGAGGACCTGTCATCTGTGATGAGAATTGACAAGTGGAATTTGAGGTGCCAGAGGTATAGTGTTAACTTGGCAAATTTGAGAGTTTGTTACTCTATGCAGAGTTAACAAGCCAGGTTTGTACTCGACGAAGAGTATTCATTACCAGAGGTATAGTGTTAACATGGTAATGATTGCATTTTGTGGTCCTACCATTCTATGGATGAGAATTGGTAAGGGATTTTTGGAGGGAAGAGTGGAATCAAATCCACTTAGGATTTTTAGCAAACCCTCAGCTGTCAACGGATTTGAGGTGCCTTTACCAACTACCGTTTGAGTTGGGCTAGCCATGCTATTCCCTTAGCATGATAAGTTGTCGAAGACTTATGTTGGACTTAAAAGCCAACATTTTCTTCTATCCTTAGCCGTCGGAGGCGTCAGATCAAATGGGAACGTGTCCCTTAGGATTTTTAGCAAATCCTCAGCTGTCAACGGGTTTGTCATGCCTTTACCAACTACCGTTTGAGTTGGGCTAGCATGCTATTCCCCTCAGCATGATGAGTTGTCGAAGACTTATGTTGGACTTAAAAGCCAACATTTTCTCTATCCTTAGCCGTCAAGGGCGTCGGATGTTTGATCAGAGGTGTATTTTTTAACTTGATCGGTGGAAGAATGCCATCTAGGGATAGTATTTCTTCAGGAATTTGCCATTGATTGGCATCATGAGTGTATCGCCATTTGAGGTTATGAGGCGATACGATCCATTTGAGTAGACTGACTCTACCACAAATGGTCCTTCCCATTTGGGTTGGAATTTTCCTTTCGTCTTGTGTGTCATGACCATGGGTCTTCGGACGGCTAAGACGAGGTCGCCCTTCTTGAAAGTTCGCGATTGACTTTCTTGTTGAAGGCTCTGGTGATACGAGCTTGGTAAAGCTCGATTTGTTGTTGGGCCTGAAGACGCTTGTCGTCCAAGGCTTCCAATTCTTGGAGTCGCTGTCGATGCTTCTCCTCTGTTGTCATTTCCGCTGTCAAGGCGACGCGAAGAGATGGAATTTGGATTTCCAGTGGAAGGACGGCTTCGCATCCGTACACCAAGGAAAATGGCGTGGCTTTAGTTGGGGTTCGCACAGTCGTGCGATAGGCCCATAAGCATTCGCCCAACTTATCGTCCCAGTCTCGTTGACTTTCGAGACGAATTTCTTGAGAAGCTTGCCAATAGTCTTATTGAAAGCTTCTGCGAGGCGTTAGCGGGCGGATAGTATGTCGTTGATGACACACTCTGGATTCTGAACTTGGCGCAGAATCTCTGAAAAGCCTGGCTGATGAACTGGGGTCCATTGTCATGGACAATCCGCCGAGGCACACCGACCGGTAAATAACGTGATGTTTCACGAACTTGATCACGTTAGAAGATTTCACCTCTTGCAAAGGGATAGCTTCGGCCCACTTTGAGAAGTAATCGGTTATCGCTAGAATGAACCGATGTCCCTTTGATGATGGTGGGCTGATAGGACCAATCACGTCCATCCCCCACATTTCGAACGGCCAGGTAGAGGTCGTAGAGTGGAGGTATCCTGGTGCTTGATGGATGAAATCGCCATGTATTTGACAGGCGTGACATCTTTTGGCATAGGCAACAGCATCGGCAACCATCTTGGGCCAGTAGTAACCCAATCTTTGGAGTCGGTTTGCCAGCTTCGGGCCAGGTTGATGAGCTCCACACGTACCATCGTGGGCTTCTTTCAACACTTCGTGGGCTTCTTTTAATGAGAGGCACCGGAGCAGGATCCCATCATGCGATCTACGATACAATGTTCGCGAAATCGCATTGTAGTAGAATTTGGAGGCTTTCCTTCGGATGGCAGCCGCCTCCCTGGTGTCTTCGGGCAAGATGCCGTACAAGACAAAATCAATGTAGGGGAATCGCCAGTCTTTTAGTTCTGGATCGGTCGACACTTCAAGTGTTTCCTTACCGCGACGATCTCCCGTTGACCTCTGGTAGTCTCCGAGGGGACTTTTTGGGCAGTATAGGTCGTGGCTATAGACGAATACCTTCTCCATTGCTCCAGCTGGAAGAGCTAAGGAGGCAGCAAGGGATGCAAGTGCATCTGCATGCGCATTTTGCTTGCGCGGTACATGGTCGATGTAGAAGTTTGAAAACCTCTCGGCCATGTGAATTGTCGCGTTGTAGTAGGGTACTAGATCTTCATGCCTGACCTCATACTCTCCGCGAACTTGGCTGACGATGAGTTTAGAATCACCGTATGCCTCGAGATTTTTAACGCCAATCTCATCGGCGAATTGCATCCCAATCAAAAGAGCGTTGTATTCCGCCACATTGTTGGAACAGGGCTCGGTTAACGAGATAGCTCGGGGATCACGTAATTTTGTGGGGAGACGAGTACCACTCCTACCCCTGCTACTGTGTGTCCCTCGAGCTTGCCCTTGATGCACCGTCGAAGAAAAGTTGCCATACTTGACTTTCGAACGACGTCTGAGCTAGGCAGACTTCGGCGACCTCATCTGGGAGATCCTCGTAGAGTTTGGCTGCCCTGGGATCTGGGTGTTCAGCTAGGAAGTCCGCCACCGCTTGTCCTTTAATGGCTTTTTATGGCAGAAAATGCATCTCATATTGTGATAGCAATATGGCCCATTTTGCCAGCCAGCCATTTAGTGAAGAAGGCTTTGTCATGAGTAACCTCAGGGGGTTGACTTTGGATATGACATTTATGGTTTGGCCCACCAGATAGTGTCGCATTTTCTGAATGGCGAACACCAGTGCCAAACATTCCTTCTCGATCGGGTTTGTACCGATGTTCGGCTCCGATCATCGTTCTACTCAGGTAGTAGATTGCTTGTTCTCGCCCCTGGTCATCATTCTGAGCTAGTAGAGCTCCCAAAGAATGATCCATTGATCGGACGTACACCAGGAAAGGCTTTCCGGATACCGAGCTGCCAGGACTGGTGGTTGGGTGAGGTAGTGCTTGATCTCCTCAAATGCTTGCTGGCAAGCGTCGTCCCAATGAACGAAACGCCCTTCTTCATCAGCTTAGCGAAGGGTTGGCATCTCCCGGAGAGATTTGAAATGAATCTGCGGATGTATGCCAATCGTCCTTGTAATCCTCTGAGCTCCTTGAGGCTTCTGGGGGTTGCATCTCTTGGATAGCACGGACTTTCTCCGGATCCAAATGGATTCCTGTGGAAGTCACAACAAACCCTAGGAATTTGCCACTGGCTACCCCCAGGAAGGACTTGGTGGGGTTCATCTTCAATTGATGAGCCCGCATGATGTCGAAGACCACCCTCAGGTCTGCTATGTGATCACCTTTAGTGCGGCTTTTCACCGCAATGTCGTCGACATAACATTCCACCGTTTTGCGTATCTGCCGATGGAAAATGGCATTCATGGCCCTTTGGTAGGTTGCCCCCGCATTTTTCAGACCGAAGGGCATGACGGTGTAGCAATATACCCCTAGAGGTGTCCTGAAGGAGGTGTGCTTTTCGTCATCGGGATACATCTTGATTTGATTATATCCTGAGAACCCGTCCATAAAGGACATTCGCTCGAATCCACAAGTATTGTCAATCATGACATCTGTGATTGGCAATGGGAATTCGTCTTTGGGCAGGCCTCGTTTAGATCACGGAAGTCGATGCAGATCCGGATCTTCCCGTTCTTCTTGGCGACGGGGACGATGTTGGCTACCCAGTCGGGATGCTGTTCCTCCCTGATAAAGCCGGAGTCAATAAGCTTCCTGACTTCTGATTGGATTGCCTCCATTATCTCTGGACGGAACCGTCGCTGCTGTTGTTTAACGGGCTTCATGTCCGGATTGATGTTGAGGCGATGCATAGCCACTTGAGGATCAAGTCCAGGCATGTCCTCATAATTCCAGGCGAAGACATCTATATACTCTTGTACAAGAGATATTAAATCCTTCTTCTCTGGAGGCGACAGGCCGTCACTTATGAAGATGGGTTTAGGATTGTCTTCATCTCCTAGGTTGACTTGAACAACCTTGTCTTCTGTGGGTGGCTCACGCTGTTCAAAGCGGGTGTCCCAAAGAGCATTCAAATGTTTGATCCAAGGATCTGTATCGGATTGGATCATTCATTTCTTCATCTTCATCTCCAGATGGCTTGTCGAAATCATGTTTACTGAAAGCCCTTTGAAGATGTTGCCGACACTGACATCTGATTCCCATGACGACGTGTCTGATGAGCAGTCTTGACTTGACAGTCTCTCCGAATCAGAGGCTGATGGCACTGGAGTTGATATATAGCCCAACCCCCGGCGCGTCCGATGATAGTAATCAGGGTTTTTCCTTTCGGTACAAAGGATCGAAGCAGTGTTCTTCTTCCTTTTCCGAAGTTCAACCCAGGCCTGTTGGTTAGATCATACCCCATGCGCTTCATCATCTTGAGCGTTCTTGTTCATAATGATCGAACTGAGGGGATTCATCCTCACCTTCCGATTCTTCGTGGGGCATTGGTTCAGATGCGATTCGCCCAAAAAGTATTGGTCTTTGGCCTTTTCGTCCGGCTGGAACCATGAATACAGACTCTTGCGCGTCACATTATCTTGGTATGTCCCGAAGGATGATTTCACCGTATATGCAAAGATGTCAAGGCATCTATTGCCGACCAGAGGTCATCGTCCACGTCGGTAGTGGTATCCGACGGTATTGAATCGGAAACATGCACAGGGAAATACGCAAAGTCTAAATCTTCATTAATGTACCAACCACCCGCATCGTCGGTGGTATCAACACCGAGCTTATTAGTGCTCTTTACAATGGGCTCCAACTCCCACAGGCACTCTTCTTTCTCAGGCTCAACGTCAGCTTCATTACCAGAGTCTGGCTCCTCTGGTTGTGGGGTTTCATTAGTCTCCTCCGGATCCTGATATAAGAGGGAGTCCGTGAAATAATTTTCAACCCCTTTAAACGGATGCCTTTCGGCAATCAACGTTCGGACCTGTCCACTCTCATCAATGTATTTCATGACTTGGTGGAGAGTAGAGGGAACGATGGAATTGCGGTGAATCCATGGTCGTCCCAGAACAGGTTGTAGGAAGTGTCCGCGTCAATGACGTAACACGTCACTTCTGACTTGAGGCTCCCGATCTGGCATTTGAGCTTGATCTTCCCCATTGGGCGGGAGCTGTTGGCATTGAACCCGTAAATAGTCGTCTGGGTAGGGCTCAGACGATGGGTAGGAATGCCTAGAAACTGCATAACCCGGCGAGGTATGATGCTCAGTGCGGACCCTGGGTCTACCTGGATGCGGTTCACCTCGGATAACCCAATATACCCTGTGAAGTATAGGGGTCGGTCATGCTTCCCTTTAACCTGCATGTCATCTGTTGTGAAGGTGATGCAGGGCATTTGGGGAGGTGTGGAGGCAATCCTCTTCATCTTCCTCCCTTGGCACGCGGGTCATAAAGACCTCAGCATTTGCCAGAGCTTCTTGTAGAGCCTCTCTGGTTGACTTTGATAGCCTCAGGAGCTCATACAAGGTAATGCGTGCCGGATGTTGGCTAGTTGAGCCAAGACGTCGAAGCGGTAAGGTGTCGAGGATCCTTCCGTTACACCTTTCGCAAGAACTCGAGAAAACCGATTTCTTTCTGCTTTCTCCCCAGGCTGTTAGAGGAGGGCTTGGCTGGTTCCACGGCTGGTTGCGGAGAAGCCGCTGCTGTCTCGCCGTACTGCTTCAAGTATGCCTGTCCTGAACGGGTCCCCGCCGTAGGTTGCTGGGCTCTGCGGCCAGGACTATTGTTTCCTCTCTTCTGAGTCAGTCAGCGAGGGAACATCAGTGTCCGCTTCTCGAGAAGAGGCGCATATCACATGGCAAGATGAAGCCTTTCCTTTGCCTTTGGACTTCCTGTTGGTCACAGTCGTCCATTGTTGCTCGTCGACGAGGTCAGGGTGGACCCACATGATTTCCCCTCGAGGTGTAGGGACGGGGTACCAAGCCTTTCTCCCGCTGCTGATGAGGGTCTGTGTTGACCACCCTCAGTTCTCCTTTCGGGACAGAGATCACCCCCACGGGTGTCGGGGGTCGTGTCCCAAACTGGAGAATCGACGTCATGTTGGCCGTCATCTTCTTCTGCTCCGGTCGGAGTTTTAATACCTCCGCGTCAATCAGAGCTTGAAGGATGTCCTTAAAGACATAGCAGCTTTTGGTAGGATGTCCGAGCATCCTGTGGTATAAGCAGTAGGTGGGATTGTCGGTCTTGCCGACCTCCTCCGGGCGTCTAATTTCAGGGAGCTTCAGTCGATTGCTCTTGTTGAGTAGCTTGAAGAGCGAATCGACGTGTTCCTCCTTGAAGGAATACTGCTTGTTGGGGCGTGGCTGGCTTGAAGAGCCACTTGCCCTGCCTGTTTGAGGTTTGGTGGGAGATTTGGTCTCCGTCGCCAAATTATCCTTCCGCTTGGTTTGGAGGGATGTGTCTGGTGCACGCCTTGTCGACCTCTCTGGCCTGGCCTGGCTTGCCTTCTTCCGCTCTGACGCGGGCGACAATCTCCTCAGCCTGTTCACCTTGCTGGACTAATTGTTTCCAGGTGCGGCTTTCAGCAACTCCTATTTGAGCAAGGAGTGAGGTTTGGAGATTATGGCGACATGTTTCCACCAGGGTGGCCTGGGTCATGCCGCTTGGACATCGGAGTGCCATGTTCCGAAATCTTTCTACGAAAGACTTGACGGACTCTCCCTTTCGCTGTTTTGTAGCTAAAAGGGTAGGCATTGTGACCTCCGAATCATCTTTGAAGAAGCGTGTTAGAAACAGCTTCTCCAAGTCGCCCCAGTTCTTGATGGAACCTTCGGGGAGCTTCATGAACCATTCAAAGGCCAACCCTTTCAGGGTGCCGATGAACAGTCGCGCCAGGATGGCATCGTTATCTACCCATTCCCGGTCTGGGATTTGAAGTAGTAGATGTGCTGGTTGGGTGACCCCTTCCCGTCGAATGCTTGGAGAGTTGGAGCCTTGAACTTAGGAGGGTACGGGACTAAGTTCCACTCGACCGGATAGGGCCGGACTACCCCAGCTTCTTGGAGGCCTTTACGGTTGGTAAGGGCCTCGAGGCGCTGCTCCAGTTGACTCATTCTTTTAGCATGAGCCTTTCCCGGGTCTGGTCGCTTCTTGCCTGCGACGAGGGCTTGGACACATCCGAGGTAGATCGTCGTGTCTCGTCAGAAGATTCGGAGGGTGGGCTTCCTCCTTTCTCCCTTTCCCCTTCGGTCGTCTAGGAGGAGATCTCGCTCTTTCTTCAAGCAATTTCTCAAGCATATGCTTGAGGGAGTCAATGGATCTCTGTTGAGAGGCGATTATATCCATCTGGTGCTTCTGCGTCTGTTCTAAACGCCTGGTCGTCTCCTCAGGAGTGTCGGCCATGTAGGCGGAAGCCTCCTTCTCGACGGAAGAGTTTGAAGCCTGCGACTCCACTATAGGAGTGAGAACCACCCATTCTAATGCCGCGGGCTAAGGCATTATAGTCAATTGGGGGAATGGCCCCCTGTCCGGGTGCGAGTGTGTTGATACACCCCCTCCGGTTCAGAGTCAGATTCCTCTGAGTTGACCATTAGTTGTTTTCCCTTACTTCTGCTAGTCTTGTTTGCAGTAAGCTCCGGGTATTCAACATCTGAGAAGGTTCTCCTCCTGTGGGAGCGTCTTCTCTTGGCTGATGGGGGAATCAGGGTCAGCTGTCTAATTAAAGACGGCTGGTGCACGCCTGACTCGCAATGGCATCCAGAGAGCATCTGGATGAGCTGTTGACAGCAGCATGGAGAAATGATCTGATTGGCACTCCTCTTCCTTGTCAAATAATCCCTCAAATCTGTGGGAGGGATTAAAGAGACTGGTCTCGCAACGTCGACGACGGGAGACAGTCATGTGCTGTTCAGCCTGGACACAGGTTTCAGAAACGCGGCTGTTGCGTCGCGGCTGCGTCACGCGCGTCTGGCGTCTCTGTTGATATGACGCGACTTTCGCGTTGCTGTCTGCTGCGTTGGAGCAGAGAGACTTGGGAGAGAGTGGGCTGCTGGGCCCCACGCCTATGGGGCGTGCTTCCTGCGTTTGACAAGACGCAGAAGCTTCGCTTCGGCGTTTGGCAAGTTGGTCTTCAGAGGGCTCAACTTGGGGAGTCTCGCGTTTGGGTCGCCAAACACGGACCTCTCGCACTGGACGAGGTGCGGGCAAGGCATCGGATCGTACGCTGCGTTCAACCCCAGTCAGAAAACCAACGGTTCCGACCGAGTGTTGACGCGCGCGTCTTCTCTGTCGACGCTCGGCATTCCGATTGCGCCGTGGAGGAAGAGAGAAGCCAACAACTTCCTGGTTTGTAGAACCAGGGGTGTTTGCCACGCGGGTCTCCTGAGAGACGCTGACGCGGGCGTTCTGTGCGACACGGTCGATCGCACCAGTAGATGTGCCGGGGACCACGCGGGCCTTCAGAGAGGCGTTGGCGCGTGTGTTCTGCGCGACGCGGTTGATCGCAGCAGAGGAGTCTGAGGTTATGCGGGCCTTCTGGGGGCGCGTCGGCGCGTGAACCAAACTTGGCACAGTGGGCAGCAGGAGCACCCGATAGAGCCTCAGATTGGGCTTCAGGGGGCTGTCCACTTGAGACCCTGCGGCAGACGCGGGTCTTTGGCTCTTGGAGCCAGAAGAGAGGAACTCTTCATACTTCGCCTGGTCGAACTCGACGACGAGGGATTCGACCATTTTCCCCTTACGGAGAACGTCATCTTGCACCACGGTGCGCTCGTCAGTAACGAAGGTAGTCCCCAGCGGAGTCGCCATCTCTTGTAGGGGGGCCGGAAAGTTTGGTGGTCGGAGAAAGTGGTTTTAGCTGTAAAAGATTTCCTTGATTCAAGCGAAACGATTACAACCAAAAGAACTACTCTTCCCTCTTTTCCAGTTACAAGGGAGGGAGGATGTCTGAATCTTCCCTTTGTTTAAAGCTGGGTTCTTCGTGTGGCGATGGAGAGTGAATCTTGTTCTCCGTTGACCAGATGACCGTCCTAGACCGTCGGGGTCTTCTCTTCGGTCGGTAGAAAGAGTAACTCAGCTCCGTCTACCAAAACTCTCAAAGAGGAGGTAGGCGAAGAGCGGCTAGTACTCAGTAAGCTCGCTGAAGAGTCGTGCTTCTCTCTTGATGATCCTCCTGCCTGGATTCGATCGATTTTGATGATGCCCTATCTCAAAGCTCTCTCTCTTCAAAACTCCGATCTTCTGCCAAGCTTCGATCCTCTCAAGCCTCTCTCTTTTTAAGCTTCTCTCCAAAAAAAACTCCGATCCTCTCTTCGTAGCAAACAAGGCTATTTATAGGGATCTCAGGGGGTGAAGGTGCCTCCTGAAAACGCTCCCGAATGAGGGGCCACTACCCGCTACATGCGCGGTGACTGGCCCCGCAATCAGGGCAGTTGCAACTGAGACGCGGGCGTTGGGCCGAACGCGCCTTGAAGTTTGAGACGCGGGCGTCGAGCCAAACGCGCCTTGAAGTTTGAGACGCGGGCTTCGGGCCTTCACGTCTGGATGCTGAGGCGAGGGCGTCGGGCCGATGCGCCTGGATGCTGAGGCGCGGGCGTCGGGCCGATGCGCCTTGATGCTGAGACGCGGGCGTCGGGCCGATGCGCCTTGATGCTGAGACGCGGGCGTCGGGCCGACGCGTCTTGATGCTGAGACGCGGGCTTCGGGCCGACGCGTCTGAACGTTGTGACGCGGGTGTAGAGCCAACGCGTCTTAATGCTGAGACGCGAGCATCGATTTCTCGCGTCTAGAGCTTGAGACTCTGCTTCCTTAATGGCTGGTCTGTTAGTCATTTTTAGACAGCCTACACCCGAGAGCTCTGTAATCTCAGAGCGGTCGACCGGTCGGTCGACTCGAACAACCCGAGAGTTTCTGCAGACTTACAGCGGTCGACCGGGACCTATTTTCGTCGACCGATAAAAGAACAGAAATAAAGTTAATTTATTTCAACCAAAAGTCGGTCGACCGCAGCTAGCGTCGGTCGACCATCTTTGCCTGAAAGGCAGTCTGAAGCAGCAGCCCAAAAAAAAAAATTTTAAAAGGGAATTTAATTAAATGTAAGTATGATATATTTACATACAGGATCAAACATATGTTTTAATCTTGATTAAGTTAACATTTCATCAAATTACATATAATCCTTTTTATTTTATTTTATTTTTTTATATTTTAGACAAAGTTTTAGAGATGTTGAAGCCGAATACCCAGTGACGGGTTCTGAACTTCATCCTCTTGATTCCTCTGGATATGAGTTGAGGTGCGCAATTGCCATCTCTAAGGTATTTGCTTAAATATGAAATCTTACAAAATTTTTTTTAATTTTGAAATAAAAGGTGTATCGGTATATCATCAAAATTGTACATGTGGACATATAGTAATATAAAAGACATAAAATTACAATAAGCATGGTATGTACACAATTATGATAGAGATGTATATTTAACATGTATCATTGTAGCATAAAAGTAAACTAACAATTCTATGCAATTGTATACATACACAAAAATCAAAACTTTTAAATGGAGAAGTTACCGAACATGGGCAATCTCCAAAATTAAGTGCCTCCATGATAGCGATGCAAACTTGATTTGTTCTTTTAGCTTTGTTGCATCCACCACCAGGCACCGTTTCCCCCTAAGTCTTGGAGGAAGTAGATCCACCTGTTTCATCTAAAATTGGTGGGTCTTTTGGTACCCAAATTTTCTTGGGTCCTATCGGGTTAGTACCGGGGCGAACCCAAACATGTTTATTATGTATGTTATTTTTAACAAAACAAAACTTTTCTAAATGGCCTTTGGCGGCCACATGCGTGCATACATAAATTTTGCCACTACCATACATATGAGCATGCCTATGTGTGTGCGCATGTTTCGTACATGTGTATGATGTGTATGTTTCCCTTGGGTTACTCCTTAGGAAATCTAGATGCAATCTTCTTTAAATCAAAAGCATAAGTTTTAAGTGTAGAGTTTAAAACTTCAACACGTTTTTGAATCTCTACAAATTCATTTTTATTACAAGAAATCATGGGGGTTTTTCTTTTATTAGTCAACTTATATTTATCAAATCACTTTTCATTTTTCAAAAGCATTGGATAAAATATTTTTCTCATTAACTACTACTTCAATTTATTCTTCAAAACTTCATTTTCCTTTTTCAATTTCTTATTATGAGATTGTGAGATCTCATACCTATGTTGTAATTCCTCAAAGAAATGTGCAAGTTCATCCATGGTTAGATCTTCATCTTCTAAAGTGTTTTCAAGGGTTACCTTAGAAGTATCCTCACCTTGTGCCATGAAGCACATGTTAGCGGCGTCGTGCTCCTCTTCGGATTCCGACTCTGAGTCATCCCATGTTGCTACCATAGCCTTCTTCTTCCTTAGTACATGCTTTGAGGTAGTCGCTTGGAGAGCGGGGCAATCCGTTATGAGATGTCCGATCTTCTTGCAATGGAAGCAAGGACCGGGTTCTTCTCTCTTCTTTTCGAATCTTCCTTGAGGTTTCCCTCTTCGGAAGTTTGCTTTGCCTCCCTTTCCTATAAAACATTTTGCCTACCTTCCGGATAAGCATGGCAAAGTCCTCATCGCAATTCTCCGATGAGTCGTCCTCTTCAATAGTGGTTGGAGTGGCTTTGAAGGCGATTGTTTTCTTCTTGGGTGCCTCCCTTTCTTCTCTTACCTTCATCTCCATCTCATAGGTTTTGAGATTACCAATGAAGCCGGAGAAGTCCATCTCCTCTTTGTCGTTTAGCTCCTTGAGAGTTGTAGCCTTGACTTCCCAAGCTTTGGGAAGAGCCCGAATGACCTTGCGAATCTTTTGGTCATTGTCGATCTTGTCTCCTAAAGAAGATAAAGCGTTAGTGATCTTAGTAAAAACGAGTGAGCATGTCATCAATGCTCTCATTTTCAAACATATAAAAGTTCTCATATTGAGAACGTAGCAAGTCAATCTTGGCTCTTTTGACTTGTGACGTTCCCTCATGAGTCACAATTAGAATGTTCCAAACCTCAAATGCGGATTTACAATTTATGATGCGTGACAAATCATCCTCATTTAATGCTTGGGTTAATGCATATTGGGCTCTAGCATTAGCTTCATAATCCTTGGAGGTGTCCTCGGACCATGAGCTCTCATCGGTGGTAGGTTCAATGAAATCTTTGGTTATGGCCCTAGCTACTCTAACTCCTAAGGACTTAAGGAATAGGTTCATTTTGACCTTCCAAATAGGAAAGTTCAAACCATCAAACTTGGGTGGGGACTTGATGCTAGAAAGTCGAGTGAAGCCATGAATGCACAATAAGTATGAATATAACAAATGAATGCAACAAATGAATATAGCCAAATAAGGATCTCCCTAAGGTTGTTAGACCAAAAATGTAGGGTTAGGCTCTGATACCAATTGAAATCACCTAGAGGGGAGGTGAATAGGTGATGGCTATATGTAAATGGTCACAAATGCGGAATTTAAAAATTAACCAACACAATAAGCTCAAATGAAAGACTTGCAATAAATGAAGCAATCAACAGTGCAAGAATTAAGGAGTTTAGAGTTTAGAGATATTTGAGCAAACGCAAACACGCAGATATGTTTTCGAGGTTCGAGCCACGCTCTACGTCCCGCCTTCACACTTGAAGGATTTCCACTATTGAAGATCCCACTGGATCACCAATACAAGGACACACTTGTCCCGTCTCTCGTGATGCCGCAACACCACCTTGAGCACACTAGCTCGCCTTGAGGCCGATGCCTCTACAACTTCACTCAAAAGAAGATTGATCACACTTGATCACAAATACGCTCACTTGCACAATCCTAGAACCAAAATGTAGATGTGGAATTATGGGATTGTGTAGTGCAAAAGCTAGAGAGAAGTAGAGGTAAAGACTTCAAGTAGGTGTCTAAAACTTTAGGGCTTTTGGAGAGAAAATCTTTTGTAAAAGGAAGCCTTTTGAAAACTTGTAAATCTTTTGAAAATGATGTGTATATTCTTCTAAAATCGTTGTTATATCAATATGAAGTGACCTCCTATTTATAGGGGCCAAAAACTACACCATAGATCCGTTGGGATCAAAAAAACAAAAAAAATCTGTCAGAAAAACTAGCTGTTGGAATCTGTCAGAGATTCTGACAGCTATCGGACTGACCTCGACCGCCAACGGTCGAAAATATGACCGTTGGGGGACTTCGGTCGACCGCCCGGTCGACCCAATTTAGCCGAGAGCACTGCAGAGTGCTCGGTCGACCGGGTCGGTCGGCTGATACGCACATGCACAGAATGTGCGCATCAGTCGACCGTACGGTCGACCGGATGCTGTCAGTTCTAAAAATCAGAACTGCCAGAATCCAAAATCTTGGTTTTTGGGTATAGGTCTAAGATATAAAGTTTTGGATCTTGTAAACACTAGAGTGTGAGCACATGTCACTACTCTAATAGGTTAAAACATTTTGATAGAAATTCCTTTGATAAAAACTTGTTTTTCCAAATATTATTTTTCCAAAACTTAGAGTTTCTAAAACTTATTTCCAAAAACATGTTTATCTTTAACTCTAACTTGGAAATAAAATTTTGAAACTTATTTTGAAGTCTAGAACCAATATAAAAAGTGTGTGTAAGTGTAAATCCCATAACTCTACTTCTAT
This sequence comes from Agave tequilana, assembly GCA_038442645.1. Taxonomy (NCBI): domain Eukaryota; kingdom Viridiplantae; phylum Streptophyta; class Magnoliopsida; order Asparagales; family Asparagaceae; genus Agave; species Agave tequilana. The sequence goes on from JAVJIF010004196.1 coordinate 20,439, forward strand.
CATCTAGGTTTTGACAAAAGATCTAAAATAACAAAAATACAAATACAAATCTTGATGTTCTTCATAAACTTGATCTTTGGCTTGGTCTTCTCTTTAACATCTTGTTCCCAGAGCATCCTATTGTGCTTGGCTTGGGAATGCAAATTTTGACGAACTCCAAACGTGTGAGTCTTATTTGCGGAGCCGTCAAAACGACCTTTTAACCTGAAATTCTTGTAAACAAAAACTTGTTAAATACATAACTAGATATGTTTTGTTATCATCAAAATATCCACTAAGATATAGGGCTAATGGCCTTTGGGTCAACAGAAATCACCTTTCCCTTCCTCTCTTCCTCTCTGTTGATTGCTGACGCGGATCTCCACCCCGCGTCTAGGCAATCCCTTAACGCAATCCGCGCGTTCCTGTGTTGATACGACGCGGAGCCCATGCCCGCGTCGGTGTTCTTCTTGTGTTAACGCGACACAGAACCCACGTTCCGCATTCTCCTCGCGTCCTGACTTGAACGCAGACCTCGCGTTTGTGGCATCTATGCGACGCGAACCCCGCGTCTGCTACTCCCGCGTCTGCTACTTTCGCGTCTGCTACTCCCGCGTCTGCAACCCTCGCGTCTCACTCTCAAAACCCGCGTCTCCCTGTACACTCTCTCTTCCCATATACTTCTCTCTCTAGATTTCCCTCTCTCTAACTCTTTCTCTCTCCTCTTCACTTTCTCTCTCTAAATATTTATATCATATTTTACGGCGCGTGCGCGAGTTCTATGGATTTCGGACTTTTCGACATTCCGGTGATTTAGGCGAGTGTCCTCGCTCTCGCCTCCATTTGGGTTTCCCCGCTTTATCGGGTCGACATGTATTTTATTCCATGTTTAAATGTATTTTACTGCTTTATACTATGCGTGGCCGACCTTCGTGGTCGTTGAACTCTGGATTTCTACCCACTCTTGGGATGGCTGGTAACCACCGAGAGTGCGAGCGTTCTTGGTCCCTCAGCCCTCAGCCTCCGGTCTCTCACTATCTTGAAAGAGAAGTGATTGGGACCGTCAGGTTCTCAGCACTACCTCCAGACCATTCAGCCTCCGGTCACTCACTATCTCGAAAGGGAAGTAATTGGGACCGTCAGGTCTTCAGCCTCGCCTGGTTATCATGATCAGCGTTCAGCGCTTTACCACTAGATTCGTCTAGGCGAGATGCTGCCGGACTTCCTACTCGCACTTTAAGCCGAGTTGTCCCAGTAATCATGCCAGATGCTCCAGTGTTAAATACTGTTTGCTGTCTGTACTTCCAGCTTGCTCAGCTCCGCTTGGTTGTGCTCAGCTACTACTTTGCCACATGCCATATATTTACCTGATATGTTAACACTTGCCATGTCATTACTTCATACCTGTTACATGCATGCTACTATTTAACACCTGTTTATATCACCTGACACATGATATGTTATCACCTGACCACCCGATATGCTACTATTTGACACTGGCTCATGTTATATCACCTGTTCCCGGCGGATCTTGAATGGAACTAAGTGCCACACGGAGCAATGTGCCACATCACACACGTGGTGGGGGCCACCTCTTGAATCTGTGGGGGCCACCTCTAGAATCCATTCCCCTCAGAACAAAGTGCCACATGGAACAAAGTGCCACACCACATACGTGGTGGGGCCACCTCTTGAATCTGTGGGGGCCACCTCTTGAATCTGTAGGGCCATCTCCTGCCTGTACCTGATCTCTTGTTATGAACTCCTGTCATGACCAGATAATTAAGCCATAAAAAGGATAACTTGCACGGGAATTGGAGGAAGTGATGGATGCCGGTATGATGCCTTGCTTATAGTAGTGGAATACCAGAACTGACGATTCGTGTTAGGGGGATTTCAGGCCCCCAGAAGATGCGTGTTAGGGGGATTTAAGGCCCCCAAATGGCTGTGTCCCGGGCGGTCGGGAACTACTATAAGAGGAGCTATCAGTTCTTCATCAGCTTCCAGTAACAACCCTCGGCTTGCTTATATATGGATGTATCTGTGTTGGGATGTACACCAGGACACATACCTAGATATATGGGTCAGACGAGTAATAATAATAAAAGATGCCAACTATGTATCCTATTATGCCTGTTATGAACTCCCGTTATGCTTGTTATGATTCATGTTATGCCTGTTATGTACTTCTGTTATGACCGTTGTGTGATTTGCCACGAATGCTTTCATCGGATTTTACATCGGATTTTCGGTTTTATGATTATTATCATATTAGCTACTCATATCCTGTTTTATTACCCAGGTTCCATTCCATCAGTCTACTGCTCCAATCTTATCATTCCATGAGTAGTTCCTGCTTGATATCACTTGTTATATATCTACCTGATTATACATGCTTATGCTCACGACACGGTTTTCAATGCATGATTATGATTCGGTTTTATCGATACACTTGTACTTATCTCAGCACGCCATCCGGCTTTTGTATCACCACTCGCCTGGGGAGTTCCATCTGACTCCCCTGGATTCTCATGTCCAGGTCATGGAGCTTGGAGCGTGTGGATTCCCCCAGTTGTTGATCAGAGTGGCGCAGCGGTAGCGTGGATCGTCAGCAGACCGTCCAGATCTCCATCCTTCCAGGCCCCCCATGTGCGGCTCTAGAGTTTTCTTGTTATGACTCTGAGCCTGTCTTTGTACTGTTCATACATGTACATATCTTTGTAATCTCGCAATTGCGCATATCAGTGATGTAATATTCATGTAATATTGGATTACCTCTGGTGATAACTTTGTAATTGTACTCATGTGTTGGAATGTATAATGCACCACTTGCTTCCGTACTCTGATTCTTACCTCACTGATGCTTAGCGTATATACGTGAGGGTATTTCGGACCTGCGTATATACGTTGCAAGTAACGTCTCCGTACCCGCAGGATCGGGGCGTTACAGGATGGTATCAGAGCCTAGGTTCTACATCTCAGTACGTCCAGACGGCAAATTAATGGTAAAGAAATTTGCAACTGGAATGCATGAGTCCTGGTTATACAATCTAACTACAAGTACAGAGTTATCTATTCTTGATCATCTTTCCTTTGATTCCTAATCCCTTCCATCTTTCCCCTATTTTGGTTTTTCGAAGCCTTATACCAACTTAAGATATGAGTAGACTAGAGGGGTAGTGGCTGGTTCTGAGAAAGCTATTATATGATCTCTTCGGCTGACTCTATGGTGCTCGGGTATTCCCAGGATTGATCCTAATCGGGTTATCTTTCAGAAGTCAGTTGTCAGAATTCTCTACGGATATTCTACATCTCGGCTATATCTTTCAGAGTGATTGATGCCTGGTATTCGGAATTCTCAATTATCGATCTTCTTTATTATGCTCAGGACTATCAGGGTTATCTTTATCTTCAGTATTCTGGCTTATTCTCAGAGTGACATTAAGTATGCAGTACAGCGGGAATTCTATTGCAAAACTGTGTTATCAGTCAGTATTATTCGGCATTGTTCGAAGATTTATACAGTCGGAAGTGCAGAGGATGTTTATATTCTGATTATTGTTCAGTCCACATGAGAGCCCTACTATAGTGCTTCATATCTTAATTGGTATAAATTCCGTCCTTGTCCTCTTTGTGCTCATTTTACCCCTTATCGAAATTGCGAGGACGCAATTTTTGTAAGGTGGATGGAATGTAACACCCCGTTCCCTGAATACGTACCTAGTTGCGTATTTGTATTTTCTGATCGTATTTTTCGATTTACTTCCTGTATTTATTTTGTATTATGAATTATTTATATGATCGTTTTGTCTTGGATCCGGATTCGTGAACTCAGAGTCTGCTCTTCTCTGAACCAGGGACCCGATCCTAGTGTCTTACTCAATTTGGTCTTTTCGGTATTCAGATTTGACCGATTTCAGTTTCAAACATCATTTTCTAATATTTTAGATTTCTATGATTTTCTAGAATTTTCCTGAATTAAATGGAAAATCTTCAAAACCAGTGTCGACCAGCACCGCTGACCGATTCCTGGATTTTAATTTACAAATGGAGTCAAATTTTGATAAATCGCTTTCACATATTTGCTTAGAATAATATTTACTATCTTAATTCATTTTTTCGGGAATTTTCAGAATTTATCAGATTTCTGCCAGATTTGGTGTCGACCGATATTGGCGGCCAATTCCAGGATTTTTAATTTAAAAACTATAAAGAATTTCTTAAAACGAATTTCACCGTGATTCTTAGAATAATATTCTTGATTTTTGAGAATTTTTGCGGATCGTTCCGAGATACTTGATTTTCGGACGATTTCGGTATTTTTCCAAAAGTTTTCCGCATCCGCAACTGAATCCCGGAAATCCGCCACTCTAATTATTTTCACTTTTTCTTCCAAAAAATATCTTCCTTTTTTCATTTTCTTTTCTTTTTTCCATTCTCTTTCCTTCCTTTTCTTTCCACCAAATTCTCCAAACTTCTCCTTCTTCCACCAAAAATATCTTCTCCAAAATATCTAACACAAAAATATCTTCTCCAAAAATATCTTCTCCAAAATATCTAACACCAAAAATATCTTCTCCAAAATATCTCAACCCCTCTCCCATCACCATGGCCGGCCAAGAGAGAAGGAGAGACACCTCACCTCTCCATTTTACAAATAACCCCCTCTCTTTTACATTTTTACATCACCTTCACAATTCCAAATCCTATATAAACATTTCCTTCTTCATTTCACTTCATTTTTCTCTTCACCAACACCTTAACCACCACCAACTCCTCCTTTATCTCCACCACAACAACAACCACTACAACTTCTCCAACTCCTTACCTTCATCTTCTTCCTCCTCCATCTCCATGTAAACCACCACAAACTTCAAAAACTCCACCAAAACCTCCACCTTCTCCTTTACCTTTCCAAAACATACCACCACTAAAATCCTTCACCAAAACCATCACCCCACCAGCAACTTCAAGGGCCGGCCACCTCCTTTGGATTGGGGCCGAGCTCTTCTTCGTCGGCAACGTCTCCAATGATTATTCCGTAATCGTTCGCGATTATTCCGGTAATCATTTCGGGTAACGCCTCCGATGATTATTCCGGTAATCGTTTACGATTATTCCGGTAATCATTTCGGGCAACGTCTCCGATGGTTATTCTGGTAATCGTTTACGATTATTCCGGTAATCATTTCGGGCAACGTCTCCGATGATTATTCCGGTAATCTTTCCGGTGATAATTGCAACGACAAACACTAACATCACCACCACCATCTTTTTCTTAAACTTTCATCATCACCTTCTTCATCTTCATCAAGTAATACCACCACCCCGAAATCACCTTTCCCTTCCTCTCTTCCTCTCTGTTGATTGCTGACGCGGATCTCCACCCCGCGTCTAGGCAATCCCTTAACGCAATCCGCGCGTTCCTGTATTGATACGACGCGGAGGCCCATGCCCGCGTCGGTGTTCTTCTTGTGTTAACGCGACGCAGAACCCACGTTCCGCATTCTCCTCGCGTCCTGACTTGAACGTAGACCTCGCGTTTGTGGCATCTATGCGACGCGAACCCCGCGTCTGCTACTCCCCCGCGTCTGCTACTTTCGCGTCTGCTACTCCCGCGTCTGCTACTTTCGCGTCTGCTACTCCCGCGTCTGCAACCCTCGCGTCTCACTCTCAAAACCCGCGTCTCCCTGTACACTCTCTCTTCCCATATACTTCTCTCTCTAGATTTCCCTCTCTCTCTAACTCTTTCTCTCTCCTCTTCACTTTCTCTCTCTAAATATTTATATCATATTTTATGGCGCGTGCGCGAGTTCTATGGATTTCAGACTTTTCGACATTCCGGTGATTTAGGCGAGTGTCCTCGCTCCCGCCTCCATTTGGGTTTCCCCGCTTTGTCGGGTCGACATGTATTTATTCCATGTTTAAATGTATTTTACTGCTTTATACTATGCGTGGCCGACCCTTCGTGGTCGTTGAACTCTGGGTTTCTGCCCACTCCTGGGATGGCTGGTAACCACCGAGAGTGCGAGCGTTCTTGGTGCCTCAGCCCTCAGCCTCCGGTCTCTCACTATCTTGAAAGAGAAGTGATTGGGACCGTCAGGTTCTCAGCACTACCTCCAGACCATTCAGCCTCCGGTCACTCACTATCTCGAAAGGGAAGTAATGGGACAGTCAGGTCTTCAGCCTCGCCTGGTTATCATGATCAGCGTTCAGCGCTTTACCACTAGATTCGTCTAGGCGAGATGCTGCCGGACTTCCTACTCGCACTTTAAGCCGAGTTGTCCTAGTAACCGTGCCAGATGCTCCAGTGTTAAATACTGTTTGCTGTCTGTATTTCCAGCTTGCTCAGCTCCGTTTGGTTTTGCTCAGCTACTACTTTGCCACATGTCATATATTTACCTGATATGTTAACACTTGCCATGTCATTACTTCATACCTGTTACATGCATGCTACTATTTAACACCTGTTTATATCACCTGACACATGATATGCTATCACCTGACCACCGATATGCTACTACTTGACACTGGCTCATGTTATATCCCTTTGTCCCGGCGGATCCTGAATGGAACTAAGTGCCACACGGAGCAATGTGCCACATCACACACGTGGTGGGGGCCACCTCTTGAATCTGTGGGGCCACCTCTAGAATCCATTCCCTCAGAACAAAGTGCCACATGGAACAAAGTGCCACACCACATACGTGGTGGGGGCCACCTCTTGAATCTGTGGGGCCACCTCTTGAATCTGTAGGGCCATCTCCTGCCTGTACCTGATCTCTTGTTATGAACTCCTGTCATGACCAGATAATTAAGCCATAAAAAGGATAACTTGCACGGGGAATGGGAGGAAGTGATGGATGCCGGTATGATACCTTGCTTATAGTAGTGGAATACCAGAACTGACGATTCGTGTTAGGGGGATTTCAGGCCCCCAGAAGATGCGTGTTAGGGGGATTTAAGGCCCCCAAATGGCTGTGTCCCGGGCGTCGGGAACTACTATAAGAGGAGCTATCAGTTCTTCATCAGCTTCCAGTAACAACCTCAGCTTGCTTATATATGGATGTATGTGTGGGTTGGATGTACACCAGGACACATACCTAGATATATGGGTCAGACGAGTAATAATAATAAAAGATGCAACTATGTATCCTATTATGCCTGTTATGAACTCCCGTTATGCTTGTTATGATTCATGTTATGCCTGTTATGTACTTCTGTTATGACCGTTGTGTGATTTGCCACGAATGCTTTCATCGGATTTTACATCGGATTTTCGGTTTTATGATTATTATCATATTAGCTACTCATATCCTGTTTTATTACCCAGGTTCTATTCCATCAGTCTACTGCTCCAATCTTATCATTCCATGAGTAGTTCCTGCTTGATATCACTTGTTATATATCTACCTGATTATACATGCTTATGCTCACGACACGGTTTTCAATGCATGATTATGATTCGGTTTTATCGATACACTTGTACTTATCTCAGCACGCCATCCGGCTTTTGTATCACCACTCGCCTGGGGAGTTCCATCTGACTCCCCTGGATTCTCATGTCCAGGTCATGGAGCTTGGAGCGTGTGGATTCCCCCAGTTGTTGATCAGAGTGGCGCAGCGGTAGCGTGGATCGTCAGCAGACCGTCCAGATCTCCATCCTTCCAGGCCCCCCATGTGTGGCTCTAAAGTTTTCTTGTTATGACTCTGAGCCTGTCTTTGTATTGTTCATACATGTACATATCTTTGTAATCTCGCAATTGCGCATATCAGTGATGTAATATTCATGTAATATTGGATTACCTCTGGTGATAACTTTGTAATTGTACTCATGTGTTGGAATGTATAATGCACCACTTGCTTCCGTACTCTGATTCTTGCCTGCACTGATGCTTAGCGTATATACGTGAGGGTATTTCGGACCTGCGTATATACGTTGCAAGTAACGTCTCCGTACCCGCAGGATCGGGGCGTTACAACGACTGGGGCATATCTCCAGGGATAGAATTGAAAGATTAGTGAAGAATGGATTTTGGATAACCTAGACTTCACTGATTTGGTGTGTGGTGTGGATTGCATAAAGGAAAGCAAACCAAACACACCAAGAAAGGTGCCACAAGAAGTAAAGAGCTTCTTGAAATAATTCATACAGATATTTGCGGACCACTCTCTATTCCATGTTTTACGGGAGAGAGATACTTCATTACCTTTATAGATGATCTGTCTCGTTATGGTTATGTATATTTAATTCATGAAAAGTCTCAGGCTGTTGACATCCTTGAGGTGTTCATTACAGAAGTCGAGAGACAATAGATAGAAAAGTTAAAATCATAAGATCAGATCGAGGTGGTGAGTTTTATGGAAGATATGATGAGTCAGGACAACATCCTGGCCCATTTGCCAAATTTCTAGAAAAGCATGGTATTTGTGCTCAATACACAATGCCAGGTACGCCTCAGCAAATGGTGTTGCTGAAAGGCGAACCGAACACTTATGGATATGGTTAGGAGCATGATGAGCTTCTCTAATGTACCTAATTCATTGTGGAATGAAGCCTTAAAGACTGCTATGTATATCCTTGAATAGGGTTCCTAGTAAGGCAGTCCCAACAACTCCTTTCGAGTTGTGGACTGGTAGGAAACCTAGTTTAAGACATTTACATGTTTGGGGTTGTCCAGCAGATGCTAGAATATATAATCCACAAGAAAAGAAATTAGACTCAAGGACAATATCTGGGGTATTTTATTGGTTATTCAGATAAGTCTAAGGGGTACAAATTTTATTGTCCTAACCATAGTACAAGATTGTTTGAAACTGGTAATGCCAGATTCCTTGAGAATGACGAAATTAGTGGGAGTGATGAACAAGAAAGGTGGATCTTGAGGTGGTAAGGGTAAATATCCCAATACCCTTTCCTTCAAGAGAAATTGTTGTCCCTCAGCTTGATCATCAAGCTGAGATACCAGAACAACATAATGATATTGGTTCACCACTTCATGAGGATATCGCCATTGAAAATATTGTAAACCGCCACAACCGGCAGCTTTGAGGAGATCTCAAAGGGAAAGAAGATCTGCCATTTCAGATGATTATGTGGTATATCTACAGGAGTCTGATTTTGATATTGGGATTAATAAAGATGCAGTTTCATTTTCACAAGCCATAGAAAGTAATGATTCTAGTAAATGGATTGATGCTATGAATGAAGAGTTGAAATCTATGGACCAAAACCAAGTCTGGGATCTCGTCGAATTGCCTAATAACTGTAAGAAAGTCGGGTGTAAATGGGTCTTTAAGACCAGCGCGACTCCAAAGGCAATATCGAACGATATAAGGCCAGACTTGTGGCTAAAGGTTTCACTCAGAAGGAAGGCATTGATTATAGAGAAACCTCTCTCTAGTATCAAAGAAGGACTCTCTTAGAATCATTATGGCCCTTGTAGCTCATTATGATTTGGAGTTACATCAAATGGATGTGAAAATAGCTTTTCTAAATGGAGATTTGGATGAGGAAATTTACATGGAGCAAACTGAAGGGTTCGCAAAGAAAGGAAAAGAACACTTGGCTTGCAAATTAAAGAAATCCATATACGGACTTAAACAAGCTTCCAGGCAATGGTATATAAAGTTTAATGATACCATTACCTCTTTTGGATTTACAGAAAACACTGTTGATCAGTGTATATATCTAAAGATCAGTGGGAGCAAGTTATATTTTTGATTCTGTATGTGGATGATATCTTGTTAGCCAGTAGTGATATTGGTCTGCTGTATGAAACTAAAAGCTATCTTACCAAGAACTTTCAGATGGTTGATATGGGTGAGGCACTTATGTCATTGGCATAGAGATCTTCAGGGATAGATCTCGAGGATTGCTAGGACTGTCTCAGAAAGGTTATATCAATCGAGTTTTGAAAGATTTCATATGAAATTATGTTCAGTCTTGTGCACCCATTCAGAAGGGTGACAAATTAAGTGGGAGCCAGTGTCCTAGAAATGACTTAGAAAAGGGTCAAATGCAGAAAGTTCCATATGCATCAGCTGTTGGGAGCTTGATGTATGCACACACTTGTACCAGGCCAGATATCAGTTTTGCTATTGGGATGTTAGGAAGATACCAGAGCAATCCAGGAATGGAGCACTGGAAATTGGCAAAGAAAGTAATGCGGTATCTTCAGGGAACGAAGGACCATATGCTCACATATAGGAGATCAGATCAGTTGAAAGTGATCGGCTATTCGGACTCAGATTTTGCTGGTTGCCCAGATAGCAGGAAGTCTACTTTAGGCTTCATATTCATGCTAGCAGGTGGGGCAATCTCGTGAAGAGTGTAAAGCAGTCTATCACTGCTTCATCCACGATGGAGGCTGAGTACATAGCATGTTTTGAGGCCATGAATCATGCATTATGTTTAGGGAATTTTATCTCAGCACTTGGTGTAGTTGATTTTATTGCCAGGTCGCTGAAGATATTTTGTGATAATACAGCAGCCGTTTTCTTCTCTAAGAATGGAAAGTACTCTAATGGTTTCAGACACATGGAACTTAAGTACTTGGTGGTTAGAGAAAGAGTTCAGAAACAGAAGGTGTCAATTGAAAGTATAAGTACCACTTTAATGGTTGCTGATCCAATGATCAAAGGATTGCCTCCAAAGACATTCAAGGAACATGTTGTTAGAATGGGTCTTTTAAGCAATCTGTAAATGTATGTTTTGGTACTTGTATAATTGACAATATTGCGCAATAAAAGTTTGTTTATGTGTTTCCTGTTATCCAATTATGTGTGCACATATTATGTATGGATGTTTGTTAAACAGGAAATGTCTTAACAAGACAATTACAGGGGTCATTTGGTTATGGACTCAATTAATAAGGGTTATCAATGTTGTGATACGTAGAAGGGAGTATGACATAGAAGTTGTATAACCGCTATGACTCGCATTGGGGGTCCAAGCTAATTGCAGTATTACAATATTTCATGATTTGGGCTTATCAGTTGTTTTTTTAAAATTCGTGATCACGTGTCAAAGTTTTTCAGTATGGAATCCAATGGAGTCAAAATATTTTGAAAATGAGTCTTTTCTTTTATTTGTTTTCTAAAGTTTTAACCTAATCGGCTAGTGGTCCAAGTGGGAGAATGTTAATCTCACATTAAGGTGACCCACTACCCTTGTTTAATTAATTGGATTCCTAATTAAAGTAAACTGATATTATGTATGCCCATATTAAAGTTACATTTGTATAATGTTTTAATAATCATGTGGGGTATAAAGTAACCATGATGGGTGGTTTTATCAAACATGATTACTTGCAAATGAGACCCACTTCTCTCCTCCTGTGAATGAAATCAAATCCCCTCCCTTGTTTCAAGGACTCCATCACTTTTGAGAATTAGGGTTTGTGATAAGAGAAGGAGACAGAGAGAAGAAGGTCATTGCAGATTAAAGTTAATTGCATGATTAAAGAGAAGGATTAAGGTCTTCATCCATCTACCTTCCTCAATTCATCAATGGCTTCAGGTATGGTGAATTTAGTGTATTGTTTAATTATGTGTATTTAATTCTTGAGATGTTTTGATTCTAGATCCATGGTGATTTAATCCGCATGATAGTTTTAATTTCTAACAATATTGAGGGCCATCATCTGATGTTGGCATTTTTCACCTCATTGTTTCTATCCTCAGTGTTTGACAAATCTAGTATCTTTTTTGTAGCTGTTCAGAGAGAGATAGCTGTCATTGTGCTTTTATAACCACGTGCGCTTATAGCAACCTAGATCACACACTTTTCATCTGGTGCTTTCTGTGAGTGTCATACGCTGTTAGAATGCAATAACTCAAATGGTTACATGTTATGCACCCCATTCAATTGTGATCTGCTTATCTTTGGTTTGGAGTTATTTTAGTAGAGTCAATAAAACATATTTCCCCACTTCCGTTCCAATTTTTTGTTGATACTATGGAGGAGCTATGTGATATGTCTGCCCATTTCTAATTTTCTATTATATTTTTTTCCTTTACCATTGCAATATATGGTAAATAATAATGAATGTCGTCCCCTATCATTTTGCAGTTCTGGACTGAGAGTTTTGTCCAATGGTCTCCTCTCAGAACATACTTGGCTACAGTTCACAGGCAGGGTGCTGCTATGTGGGGAGGTGCTACTACTTTTAACCGCTTGATGCGATATGCCCATCCATAGGTCAGCTACTTCCAATAGTCCCTCATTTGTTCGGTTGTATGTATAACACTCATGCCGCATTTCATTGTTCTTAAAACAGGTGAAACTGATTGATTTCTCACCTGGAGAGAAATATCTGGCTACATACAGTAGCCATGAGCCCAGTAACCCTCGAGACACTCATGTGAGTAGTGATAACGATATTGTTGTCAAATCCAATCCCTTTTCCTGTTTCACCTTTTTTATCCTGATGACTCATTTTCTTTTCAGAGGGTTGTATTGAATATTTTTGACGTTCGAACTGGGAAAATGATGCGAGACTTTAAAGGAAATGCAGATGAATTCACTGCTGGTGGAAGTGGGGCAGTTTCTGGAGTTACATGGCCTGTATTCAGGTGAGAGTTAACTATAATACTGCTGTAACAAGTGTATCCCTGCTCAAATTGTTTTCCCTAGTTTAAGCTCCCAAATCCCTTATGGATCTATTCATATATAAACTTCAGGTGGGGTGGCGGAAAAGAAGACAAATATTTTGCTAGAATTGGAAAGAACGTAATTTCTGTTTATGACACTGAGACTTTCACTCTAATTGATAAGTCTCTAAAGGTTGAGAATATCATGGACTTCACTTGGTCTCCTACTGACCATATACTGGCTCTATTTGTTCCTGAGCTATTGGAAACCAGCCTGCAAGGGTAAGCTGGAAGCTTTTCTTAGTGTAACTTCTTTTTGTATCATAAAATTATCTAAATGTTTTTTCCCCTTTGACAGGTAAGTCTTGTCCAAATTCCTGGAAAAGAGGAACTGAGGCAGAAAAATCTCTTTAGTGTCAGTGATTGCAAAATGTACTGGCAAAGCAATGGAGAATACCTTGCTGTCAAGGTTGACAGGCACACCAAAACAAAGAAGAGTGCTTACACTGGCTTTGAGCTTTTCCGGATCAAGGAGAGGGACATTCCCATTGAGGTCCTTGAGATTGACAACAAGAATGATAAGACTATTGCATTTGCATGGGAGCCTAAAGGCCACAGATTTGCTGTCATACATGGAGATAGCCCACGCCCTGACATAAGCTTCTACACAATGAGGACTGCACAGAATGTTGGCCGTGTCCAAAAGCTTACAACTCTAAAATCCAAGCAGGCTAATGCTCTTTATTGGTCTCCTGCTGGGCGATTTATTGTACTTACTGGACTGAAGGTTTTTAATGGCCAACTGGAATTCTACAATGTTGACGAGCTAGAGACCATGGCCACTGGTGAACATTTCATGGCCACCGACATTGAATGGGACCCAACTGGCAGGTAAAAGCTACCCTGATTCTTATTTTTTCCCAATATCCTCGGTGTTTATTGTTTGCACATTTTTATCTTTTTGTGTCACCGTTTGCACATAGAATACTCTTAAGCTTCAATTTTGCACCCACATCCCTAATGTTCTTGTGCCCTTTAAATTTGTTATTCCTGCAAGAAAACTTCAGTTGGAATTGGTTAATGATAACTGATGAAGTAAGGGGAATTGGGTCTCAGCCCACTGGGTCGGGTCTGAGGCCCGCTCTGGTTCTGTAGTTTTGTGATCGAGGGGTTTAGCGCCTCGGAAGTTTGAGATGGCCTACAAGACATAGTCGTCAGGGGGTCAGATTTTCGCTCCGACTGAAGCCCCTTCGACAATCAATCCCAGAGTACGAGATGATGTGTAGTAAATACATGAGTAAATACTAATGAGTGTAAAAATGATACAACATACATCTCTTGGTTCGTGTGAGACCCTTTTTATAGGGTATTGAAGGGGTAGGAGGGTCATCATTATGGGCTCCTTGTCATCATCTGTTCTTGTTAGTGTCATGGGCCCCCTTGGGCCTTCTTGGTCAAGTCTCGAGTGGGCTAGAGTAGTGGGCTAGACTTGACAGGCCCACAAAGTTTGCCAATTCTTGCCTTAGCAATAATATAATTTGACAGTGGATATGGCTGCTCCTTTCTCTCCACCTTCCCCTTTCTAGGGCTCAGCCTTCACCAATTCTCCCCTTTCTAGGGCTCAGCCTTAGCAATAATATAATGTTGACAGTGGATATGGCCATCGAAATCGACCTTTACTCTTCGAGAACTCTGTCTTTCCTCCATTTTGGAAACGATTTGAATATGAGCACATTCATTTGTTTTGTCGTAAATGCGGAGGCGTCGAACATCGCCCCGTCGATTGTACCTCCGCTTCTACCGACCTGTCTCCGCCGCCTGAAGCTACTTCGTCGCGGGCGTCGTCCGCTCATGTTGAGATGGTTTTGGCGGTGGATCCTGTCCACGCCAATGATGACAAAGCGCTCTCCATGCCCTAGATACGCTGACGTCGCTGGTATGCTGGGGTTCCCTCTGCCCCCGCTCTTCCCGATCAGCTTCGTGATGCTTTCGACCCCTGTTATTGTGATCTCCTCCTTTTCACTTTGGGCCTCCAAACTGAGTACTAGACCAGCTGGCCCTTAAAAATCCCACTTTAACTTGTGGGACTGATTTGGGGTCTGGGCCGAAAGGCCATTTGGATCAGACCTCGGCCCAAAAAACTAACACCCTGGGCCGCTAATGGATTGTGATAGTCATCCAACACCACCAGCAAAGTGGGGAGCTACACCGGCGAGCGGTGGGGAGCACACGTCTGAGGCACCTCGACAGCCTTGACAACCTGCTCCTTCACCTTCAAGTCAACGGTTTAAGGCTCGAGTCCTTCCTCCTTCATTCAAATGGGAGAGCTCTTATCAGGGAAGCGGCGTCAGGGGTTTGCCTTCGCCGGAAACGACTCTGGCAGAAGCGGTTGCCAGTATTCGAGCGGCACTCACTCCATCGGCTTTGAATCCTCCGGCAGGCGACCAACAAGACATGCTACTGTACACTCACAGAACATATGCCAAGAAGAAGGGGAAGGTTGTCGTGTCTACACCGCCTCTACTGGTAAGCAATCAGTTAAAGGTAAGAGGCTTAACAATTTCCATCTCCTTGCTGCTTTATGTGATGATGAAGATCTGGGCGCGAAAGATGATTTCGATCCGGACCTGGACGATGTTGAACTCCCTCAGGCGGCAACTTGATCTGTACTAGTTATAGCTTATTTTGTTTTTTTGGTTTTATGTTTTCTTTTGTCTGAATATAAGACAAAATAACATAATTTGATTAGTTTGTTAGTGAAGCTGAGAGGTCCTTTGGAACCTTGAAATCACATTTAGATAGTTTGGATGATGACACAAAGCAGAGCACGATCACTTACATGAGAAGGGTCTGCAGAAAGAATGATCAACTTCCAGGACTCTTGCCTTGTCTCACATCTTACTTTCCTCAGAGTTGCGCAAGAGTCCTTGTAGCAAAACTATTGCTATAGGAATCTAGAAGGTTTGTAAAAGCTAGAAAAACATCATTCAGGAAAACGTCTCTTATGGGTTCATTCTACCAAGGAATGACCTTCAAATAACACATGCCAATGGAGGGGGACAGATGTTAAGATTTGCACTAGGGAAATGTAGTCATCTCCAAGGCAAAATATCAAGCCAATAAGCCATATTTAAATGCTTACCATTTTACTTTTAGCTTGCATTGCAATACCTTCTGTTTATCTTGACATTTTTGATATGGATGTATATGGTCTCTTTTGTGAAATCTATACTCTTTTCCATGGGCTTAATGAGTATTGCAAGCACCTGTGCATCTGTAGGTATGTTGCGACCTCTGTTACTTCAGTCCATGGGATGGAAAATGGATTCCACATATGGTCCTTCAACGGAAAGCTGCTATACAACATACCTAAGGATCACTTCTATCAGGTACATGACCTCAATCTTTAATTTAAATGACTTGATGTTTAATGTGAGACTAATTCTTATTGAAATGCGTATCTTTTGAGAGTTAAGAGTTCACACTGGATCTTCTGTTCTTTCTGTGATAAAAAAGTTCCTGTGGCGCCCAAGATCTCCATCCTTCTTGACTGCTGAGGAGGAAGTGATCGCAAAGAACTTGAAGAAGTACAGCAAGAAATATGAAGCAGAGGACCAAGACGTGTCGTTGCGGTTGAGCGAACAAGATAGGAAGAAGAGGCAGATGCTGCAGCAAGAGGGGACGAGTGGGTAGCCAAATGGAAGAAGTTGCACGAGGAGGAGAGGGAACTGAGGATACAGTTGAGAGATGGGGAGGCCAGCGACGCAGAGGAGGAAGAGTATGAAGCGAAAGAAGTGGAAGTCGAGGAGGTTTTGGACGTTAAACAGGAAATCATACGGCAAGAGTTTGAGTAGAGAGACACTGTTTTCCTTTTGCATTGCTGAGTCAGTTTAATGCTGACCAAGACATGGCGACATTAAACCTAGCCAGGAGATTGCTGCATAGTTATTATAAAGAAGCGTTGAGAATCTAGTCGCAGCTGTTTTTTATTGTGGCATAATGGTTTGAGAGTGGAAATCTGCTTGTTGCATGTTACACATGTATGTACCCTGCTTGGGTTTGTTGATGATATGGTTTCCTGTTCTGATGTCTTGCTCTCCAAATCATTACTTTTAACGTTTATTATCAACTAAGGGGTTAGTTTGTTTCATCGTAAAAGTCCGTAACTTGCAACCAATTACAACTACGGCGTTTGTTTGGACCGTAATTTGTAAAGGATTTACGCAACTCAACTATCACTCACTTGCAACCCAATTATCACTTCTTTACAGCCTACAGACATTTAATTTTGTGGTCATACAAATTTGTATTATTTTTTATGTTAATATTAATTTTTTTTTAATATTTAACATTTTTAGTATTTATTTGTAATATTAAAACTTTTTAAATCACCAAATAGTTAATTTTGTGATCAACTTTTCCACTTACGATTTACGCATTACGACAACCAAACACCGTAAAACATAATACATTTTTTCACTTACAATTTTATATTACCAATCAAATACCGTAAAACTTATATGTATGTAACTCATTTATAATTGTAAAAGACTTTACCAATTATGACTTACGAATTACGATCAATTACGATAACCAAACAGATCCTCAATTGTTTAGTTTACGATGTCACAGTAGGTGCAGTTTTGGATGATGAATGCTGAAACACCCATTTATTCATTTAATTTTATGCGAAAATCAAAGAGAAAGTAACACATAAATATACCTAATTTTCTTCATTGTTTTCCAGAAAACCCCCGCAACTTAGAAAATCCCAAATAACCACTTTGAAATATACTTGAAATATTCCCAATAAACCTCTAGGAAAAACACATATTACTGCTCCTTTAAAATGCAACCCACATAATTACATCCCAGATGGTTGTTTAAAAGAAAGGGTTTATTGAGAATTTTAATGATACTTCCAGGTAGTACTTGAGATTTTCTGAGTTGAGAGGGATTTTTTTTAAGAAAAGCATGAAAATTTAAAAGGGTGCTAAGAAAATTAGCCCATAAATATTTTGACATTAAAAGAGAACAAATCGGTATTTTGCACAATCAAAAAAAATTCACTATAACAAGTTTTACAAACCAAAGAAACAATCTCAATGGTCACCATTTTGTTCTTGTCAAGCTGCCAGAGACCAGGCAAAAGAAAGTGATTTCAAGCATGTTTCGCCCTTGTCAGCCCTTTTTGTACCTTCTCACCCCTTTCCTCTGCACATCAGTATTTCTTACATTTGGTACACAAGCAATCCACCCAAGAGGAGCCAATGCAGCTAAAATTTGCACCACAATGCCCAGAGGCAAGCTCGAGTAATCTCCAGATGTTACTCCAATGAAAGAAGCCAACCCCACCCCCAAAATACCGCTGAATATTGACGATAAGCATAAAGCTGAAGCAAAGAACGCGAAGAGGGACCCTTCACACCCAGGCGGACACAAACTCGAGAATAGCACAGTGAATGGCAGGACCTTGAACTGAGCCACAGCTTCTGCTAAAGAAGAGAAGCACAACACATAGGCTTCATTCGAAATCCCAAACTTAAGGTTGAGCTGTTTCACTAAGAACATGTCCAATAGAAATGAGAGCGCGTAGACTGTTTGGACTCCAAATATAAGCTTCCTCATCGGTACCCACTTCAGGTATCGGTTGTAGAAGACGGTAGCTGAGAGAATCATGAGCTGCCCCGCCACTTTCGAGAGGCCAATAACAGAAGGGTCAAGGTTCAGACACTGCGTCTGGAAACAAAATAGAGATCCAGATAGAAGAGGTACAAGGGCAGTAGAGGCTACAATCCATAATAGAGGATAGAAAATCTTCTCCTCGTTAATAGCTGTGACCAATTCAGAGAACTGTTTGCTAAGATTTTCGGAAATTGACCTCCGAACAAGATTTGGGAGGGAAGTGAAGTCTCTTTCGTGCTTAAAGACAGGGCTAGCTGAACTGTGAGGAGGAGAGCGAAGGTGAAGAACATGGTCTTCGGTTCTTGGGTTTTTAGTAGGAAAAACCCACCAGAAAGATTGCCTAACATTGCCCCGGCTGCTAGTGCTATGAAGGCATATGATTGAAGCTCACCAGCTTTCTGGGTTTTGCTGAATTCAGCAACAAGAGCATCACTCACCACCTCTGTGACTGACGCTCCAAGATTGCTTAGTAGAATGCACGCCATCTGGGTGGGAAATGTTCCTGCTGTGGTTGGGATTAATGCAAGTGTTCCCCAAGATAAAGCCTGTAAGAAAACTGAAAATTTCCTAGGATTAGCACAAGCTTGTTTGGAGGAACCATAATCATACTTTTCATGTTTTTAGCCATGTTAATCATTACTCATTCTTTTACACAATGATTTAAAGTCACAAGCACAAATTATGAATCCAGAGTGCTAGTATCTATTTCTATAGTGAAGTATTCTCAAGAATATTGACAGCATGGGGGAAAAGATGCATGAATCAAAGAATAGTGAGCATTTGAATTATTAGGTTCAAATATTGAGTTTGGTTCTGTTTGGCTTGTCCAAGATTTCGTGAGCGTATGGCAAGCCAATTAGTAAATTCATGCTCCCTTATATTGTAACCACAAAATTAGTGGAAGAGTATACAAAGTCTAGTTAGATGTCTTGATATGAAATGTGAAATAACAATATCTGGTATAAATAATGTTGGAATTGAGATATTTTTTCATTTATTTTTTGTCAATTCATGACAAAAACCTAAGAGAGAAGCACTACTGGAAAGAGTGTGTACTGACATCAACAAGCTGGATACAATCTCTCAAATCATGGTCCAGGTAAAACTAAAAAGTTGGTAATGGCGATGTTAGCCTTTTGTTTGATGTTCATAAAGACTGGTGCCTTTTAACATAATTAAATCTTAATATCCAAAATACTGATAATACTAATTTTTTGAAGAGATTTTACAGTCAAGAATGTAGGATCAGCTCACTCAACTCTAATCAAACCACATCCCAAGAATTTGAACAGGATAGATGACTTCATGGAAGGTGATTTAGCTATCACCAGTACTGTATAGAGATTCTATCTTCAGCTATTATGTTTTTCCTATTGCTTCCTGATTTTGACCCTTCTAAAACTAGATCCTCTAAGGATCTTCAATACCTGTATATCTCAGTTGGCTGTTCAGAATGTCGCCTCCCGTATGCGCTCCAAAGCTCCTTCTTATATCATAATTTATCACTATCTTTCCTAATTCTACCACATCATCAATAGCTCCCATCCTCGTATTCTACCACATCATTCAATACCTTTTCTTACAAAGTAGGGACCGGAACAAAATTAAATAGAATCATATTCTCAGGTACTCAAGTTTGAATTTGTTATGATTTTGAATTCGTATTCAAATTCAAATCCAAATTGGTTCAAATACTAGAACATTGTATTTAATTTGATATGATACCTGAATAGTTACAATTTATTCTACAACTAATGGTTTTTAGTATCAATATCATCAATATGAGTTGTCAATAATGGAAATTATATTATAGGATATTGATACACTATTTCTGACATAATATAAAAAATCAGCCGATAGCTCGATACTTGAAACCATCATAGGGAATGTGTATTGAGTTGCAACAAGCAAGCAAACACATATATGGGCAGTTTGTCTACCACCCGATTTGACTCTGTTTTTGAGAAAAATCTTTCCAAAATTTTATTTTAGGCCTTTTTACAAGGGTTAAATAAAAGTTTGGAGGGGGATAACACAAAATGTTTTAGGGGGTTAAACCCAATTATTTGGTTTTTTTTTTTTTTTAAGAGTTTACACAAGAAGTTATTTAGTCAAAGGAATTTTTTCAATAATCAATTGTAAACAAAGCGTCTATACTACATTTTTTGTATATTCCATACATACCTACGTATGTATGCACTTACATACAATGTGCATACGTACATATATAAATACATTCTTATTTTTTTCTCTTTTGGTATGGTTGGTTGTAGCCTAGTGCAAGGGGGATTTGAATGTAGACTTCTTATGCATTGCAAAGAGGCCTTACCCACTCTACTGTAGTAGACACATGCACACATGCACACACACATAGTCACACACATATGTATATATAGGCGAGACACACAATGAATATTTGATAATCAAACAAATTTAATAATAGGATTTTCATATTTAACTCATTTAATAACAAATACTAGTGGTTGCTTGATTTAGCTTAACTGACAATCCGAATCAAATTTGATTGAAGATTTAAACAAATAATTTAACAAACTATTTGGTAATTATGTGATCAAGTTCCAACCCTACCTACAATACTTATATACGCACTGCCATTTATCCACTGCCTCTCTCTTGGGCATCTTAGCACAATTACAGCCAGTTGTAGGAGATCAGGCCTATGAGGTTACTAATCTTCGCGCACACATATCACCTCACAAGAAAATGATTTAGAGCAAACTTTACGCTATACAGAAAAAGAAATGCTACCTAACTTCAAAAGATGTTTCTTGTTGGCAGATGTACAATACGGGAATTTGAAAGCCAAATCCTCATTGTTTCCCCATCTCTAAACCCCTGTCAACAATATGTTCATTCACTAATTCTCCCAGTGAAGTAGCTTTCCATAGAACTTTTATCTCCAAAAGTCCTTGCCTAATTAATTGCTCTCTGGTTTCCTGTCTTTGGTAACATAAGGATATCTTGATAACCATCTTACCTGGTAATAACATATAAGACAATTTGCTCTTACGAAAACAACGTAAAATCTATTGATCTATAACAAGTTACCCCATGAAGAAGCTTGTGAGCAGTATCAATTCCATCAGCTATTTCCCCATTTGACTTGTAATCATGATTCGACATCTCGATAGTGGTAGTGCCAATGGTTCTTAGTATCAATATCGTCAATATGGCTGTTATTGGCAATATTATCGTTCATATCAGCAACATCAACTAAATCAGGTACCTCAAAATCTGATATAATATTACCGACATGTATCAGAATTGGCCAATATATGCTTGTAATCATACAGTGCATCATCCTCTAGCAAACCAACATTCCAATGGCCAAGTAAAGCTTCTCTTTGTTGCAATAGTTTCTTACTTTTCCTCGATACAAACATTAAAAGGTACTTGAATTTCGTGTAACTTGTGTCTCAAAGATGAATCATGTGATAAAATCTATCAATTTAATCAGAACAAAAATTCTAGTCATCAACAGAAAAATGCCAAAACACACCCAAAAAATAAAAATAAAAATAAAAATAAAAATGAGAGGAACAGAGCAGGACCGACCAACCTCCAATAGAGATGTAGGGCACCCTGTGGGCCCCACCGATGTAGACGGCATCAGATAGCAGGCCGAAGACGGGCTTTGCCACGAGCGGGAGGTTGCCGGCGTGCTGCACGAGCTGCAGCGCCGCCGGGCTGAGGCCGAGCCCG
The DNA here is from genome assembly GCA_038442645.1 of Agave tequilana. NCBI lineage: Eukaryota > Viridiplantae > Streptophyta > Magnoliopsida > Asparagales > Asparagaceae > Agave > Agave tequilana. Next base: position 42,420 of record JAVJIF010004196.1, read on the forward strand.
TGGGCCATGTGGAAGTTGAGGGCCAGCCAGGGGAAGCACCTGAACCCCTGCACCCAGTACCCGACCCCACACAGGGCCCACATCTGCCTGTGCCCGCGGCCCTCCTCCGCCACCGCCCCCCCGGCGCTGCTGCTCCTCCTCCATTGTGTGCTGCTGGTGGGCTCTTTCTGGGCCGGGTTTAGGAAGGGTTTTGAGCTGTGGGCCCTGGCGAGTGGGAGACTCAGGCTCTGTTTCTTGTAGTTTGGGCTGCTGCTGCTGCTGCTGCTGCTGCTGCTGGGTGGCTGGAGGTGGTGGTTTCTGGGTACGCGGGTGGGTGAGGGAGACAAGGGTGTGGGTAACTTTGGGGAAGGTCTTGTTACACAAATCATGGAGTAATGATAATCAGCTCTTCTGGATATTGTTTCTTCATTCACAGTAGAGAGAGAATCTTTAAAACTAGACTGAAAGAAGGAATGAGAAGAGAGGGATCTAGAAGAATGGAGTGTGACAGATTCTTAGAAGTAAAGAATTTCTTAAATGTTTGTTTTTGAGAGAAGTCTAGAAGAAGAAGAAGAAGGGGGTTTGTGTTTGTTTGGTGCTTTGGGATTTTTGATTACGTGGTTGGATTTTGGGGGGCCATTCTGGTTTTTTTTTTTCCAATTGAAATAACCAGAACATGTGATCCTGTTGTCGAGATCGAGATCGAAGATCGAGAGTGAGAGAGAGACAGATCTGGAGAAAATGATGGGTGCTCTGGCGGTGGTTCGTTACTTTGGCTGTTTGATTGCAAGGCAGCGGGCGGAAGTATAAAAATAGGGAAATATAATTACACACTTCTCAATCTATTTAAGTACTAAAAAAAAAAAATCTAATTTTTTTTCTCTTTTATTTTTTATACAATTATTTTCTCACTTTTAGAATACTACAGTTAATTTTATGATTATGTATATCTCATTTGTAATAAGTTATAACACAAAACAGTTAATTTTTTAATTATATAAATTTCACTTACATTCTAATTACAATGCATTTTTTATTTTTCTTAATTAATTTTTATTTTAATATTATTTACAGTCAACTTTATGATCAATTTTTTCACTTTCACTTTCATATTACCATTCAAATACCGAAAAAAAAAAATATTTTTCAAACCACACTTCCCAACAACATCCAAATACCGAAAAACTTACTAACCAATTCCCAAATTCTAAAGGAAATTATTACCACTTTCTCAATTCCTCACTTTCTCACTTCCTCCCTTAACCAAACAGGCCTTGGGACTGGGCGTTTCCGGCGATTGGACCTCAGTCCAGACTTCTGTGTTGGGACCTACTAATGCGTGAAGGGACATTTTGCAAATTAGTCCCTGAATTTTTTGTATCGGCGCATAATTCGCATTGAACAACCTAATGTGTCAATCATAACGGTCTATTAATTTATATGCAGATAAAAATTGTGATGATTTTTACTGAGCATAAAAAGGTAAATATAATGAGCATAGTGCACAAATCTCATGGCACTGCTTCTGGTCACTTGAATCATAACTATGAAAAAAGTTTATGAACATTGTGAGTCGTGCATCAGATTGTCTGATACAAAAGCCATCTTAGTTGTTAGCACAACAAAAAAAGCCATCTTAGTTGTTGCGCCAGCAATGTTTTGTTATTCATTAGAGGAGTTCTGTCACTGTTTCCAAGCAAAAATGCTCAAGATTCTCGTGACTGAACTTATAATCAGGCAGTGTAAGACCGGTCATTAATGAAGATGTTTTTTTTGCAAGAATTTATGTGAGCTAACTGTATTGTCCGGAAAAAAATGAGTGATATAGAAGTGCCCTTAGCGTCAGGAAAGATGTAATTTCAAGAAACAACCCCGCCGCTCACTTTTCAAAAATCCAATTGCTTTTTTTTTTTTTAATGTTTTATTTTTGGAACAAGAATCCAAGGATTACTAAACGGTAGCCAGTAGCGTGGGCTGGCCGGCTGGTATCATTTTGGTACCACATTACAAACTTGAACTGGAAGTAAGTATCAATTCTCAGTTATTTTAACATATTACAGATTGCAGCTCATGCAATTTAACAATAAAACAATTCAAAATAAGCCGTATATCAGACAGAAAAACTACAAAACTTTACGTAAAAATTCAGAAATACACAAATTAATGACTAAAATTCAATTTCGCAATTGCAAAATTAATTTTGTCATCGAAAAATTCTCCAAACTCGTGAGGTGTTGAGCTGCCAACAAACAGTCCAGTTTTTTTAACAATAGCTGATCCACACAACAGCCAGAAAGTTTTCAAAAATTAACAAACTTTTCAAGTATTTGGAGAACACACAGATTATAATTCCAACATACCAAAAAATATCAGGAAAACATTGACTTGAAAGGGATGCTCCATCAAACTATAATGAAACATCGTCATTGTTGTTGCAACATCGTCATTGTTCCATAAATAGCACATAACATCGACAAAGCCCTCCAACTTCAACAAATAACCAACTTGGACTCCTAGTTACTGAGAACTAGTTCATCATGTCACCTTGATCACACATTGAATGTTGCTTGGTGTCACATTGTAGTGGTGAGTTTCCGGCCTCCTTGTGATCGTCACATGTGTCCATCCAGCCCCAAACAGGTGCGTGACATGTGGCCGCTTATAGAACTTCCCTGTAGGAGTCTTTGATCAATTCAAACTCCAAGCAGATCGGAAACTTAGAAGGAGGAGATAGATTGGGTTATGAGAATCTCTATCCCTAAGCCAAATCTCTATTCGAATCTGATGGTTATGACTCAGAACATATTATCTATATTTACAACTAGACATAAACTACCAGATGGAGAACAATTCTCACTTATCTTATTCAAAGCAGGACGTAAGCTCTAACCACTTTTGAGATAAGGAAACTCAATGTTTAAACAGAGCTGGACTTTGCAACCTTATCCAACCGATACCACCGGTATAAATAACTTACTCCTTCCAACCTGAAAGGGGATCGATGAATGGACCGACCAACTAATCAAGACAGAAACCCTAGCCCACCTGAAAACTCCTCTTGTAATCGCCATTATCATAGTGGAATTTCTCTCCCTCTCTTTTTGATTTTTTCCCATTTGGGTTTTTCACATAATTTTCTGTGTTTGAGGTGGATTTTCTGTTATTTGTTTTTCCCATCTCCACAAATCTGATGTGTAAATTAATTTTCTAGGAATTACCCACTGCACACATCATATCCAACCTTAAGGTTGTCCTTAAAAAACTATGCCCTGATAGATGAGAATATGAAAAGATTGTGATAATCACGCAGTTATGCATGATGACTGACGCAGACGATTGGCTTGCAGTATGTATCTCATGTACCTATTTCGAGAATTTAGACTTCAAAATACAAGATGGACAATGGTGTATTCTTCAAAGTCTCATCCAAGCACCACCGGAGTACCAAGAGCAGATGATACCCGCTGTTTGGGTCCATTCCATTCAACCATCTGTCAATAAGCTTGATCCAAACTGGGATGCAGTCGAGACTATAGATCCTTTTGTTGGAAATAATTCAACATGTGGGCTCACATATGTAAATTTAATGTGTATGGCTATCTTAAAGTATAGTCCAAATTACTTGTGATCTAATTAAATTAATAATTAGACTAATGGGTATTAAATTGTCATGAAATTAATGTGTAGAGATAATTATGCAATTTCTAATTTGTTGAAGGGCCAAATTAGAAAAAAATTAACTCTTGTTATTATATAAGGGATCATGGTCCCCAAAGGAACATATCATAATCTTCTTCTCTTTGAGATCCCTTCAGGCAAAGAGAAACCCTAGAAGGATACGGATTTTTTTGGAAGGCCATCTTCATCCCAACAACTCAAATAATTCAGTCATGGATCAAGGAATGCTTTCACTTTTATTGTTTTAGTTGCTCTCATGTCTTTGAATCTTCAAGGAGGTTAGATTTATTAGCTTTAGGGTTTGATTTATGATAAAGTTATGGCCTTTGATCTTGTTTATTCTGAAGATAAGCATTGTAGATCCAATCCTTTTATAATTTAGTTCAAGATCTAACAATTGGTATCAGAGCCTCTCCTTTGAGGATTCATAGATTTGAGAATTAAAGTTCAAAACTTGAATTTTTAATTAATACTTTCATGAATTATAGTTTAGATCTTATGAATCATATACATGATTACTTTGACTTTAGTAAAAATTTCCTTTTTCTTCAGACTTATGGATCTGAAATTTCAGACCTGAATTCAAAATAAAAAAATATATTTTTTAGGGGTTTTTTTTTTTTGCAGATTTGTTCTTTCAGATTAAAAACAAAAATTTAAAGGGGGAAGTAGGCGCGGCCAGTTGGCCGCGCCCAGCCAGGCGCGACCAGGGCAGGCCGTGCCCAGCGCGGCCAGGCGCGACCTGCATTGGCAGGCCGCGCCTTCGTGACAGGGGCACCGCATCTTGAGGTGGCGTCCAAGCGCTGCGCCCGACATCTAGGATATTATGGACCCCGTTTTGGGACAATTTTGAAACTTTTAAAATCTTTTAAACAAATTTTTGGGTACATTCAGTAAAATTTTAAGATTATTAAACATTTAATAAATCTAATTGAAACAAGATGTCGCCAAAGTGACCTCTCTTGTATAGATTGGCTTCTTGAGAATGTTAAGATGTTTGTGTGTGTGAGAATTCATGCGAATATTAACCGGTCCAAAGGAAGGATAATATTTGACCGAATTACATATACACCTGTGGTGATAAATGTGTGACAATTATAAAGTTTCCATGTGAATAATAAATTGATCCAAATATAAATTTATTATTTGACAGGATTTATTGTCAAAATTTGATTACTACATTAAGAGTACCACTTACAAGTTAATACTACTGTTCAAAAACTTGATATTAACATTGTGCTAGGTATCTTGTAATGTATTCCATAATTGTTTAAATTTAAAAGTTATTTATTTGATTATGATGTGAACATTCATGATTATTTTATTTATTCTCTGAAAAGCTATTATATCTGCTGCTACTATATCTACAAACACCAACAGTATTCCCATACTCAATGGAACAAACTTCAAGAAATGGAAAGAGAATGCTCTAATCGTTCTTGGCTGCATAGATCTAGACCTTGCACTAAGAATAGAACAACATGTTTCTCTTATAGCTAAAAGTTCTCCTTATGATAGGAAGAGCTTTGAGAAGTGGGAACGCTCTAATCGTATGCGTCTAATGATCATAAAGCGCGGCATTTCGGAAGCCTTTCGAGGTATAGTATCTGATGAGATAACTTTGAATAAAAATTTTCTTGCCGAAATTGAGAAACATTTGGTAAAGAACGAAAAGGCAGAAACAAGCACGCATTTAGCTAGCTTGATTTCTATGAAGTATAAGGGCAAGGAAAATACAAGGGAGTACATCATGTAGATGTCTCATATTGCTTCCAAGCCTAAGACACTAAACTACTACATATCCACAGTCATCAGTAGTACACTGAGGTCAACGTGATCCTCAGTAAGTACATTTCTGATCCCGACTAGTTATTTTGAGTCTGATAATTCATCTCTAAGTTGTTAACGATTTGATTGTTATCCATCAAATATAAGTGAGATTGTGTGATTCTACTTCCCTGTGATATACTAGTTGACATTGATGGAAGAGCTTACTTGTGTAGCATAAATATTATCTTTAATTGATTCACGATTAAATTAGATTAGTCTACGCTTGCTTGTTGTTAAACTCATCTGCTGCAATATTTGTTTTGAACCTTTCTACCCAACGATCAGAACTTGTTGGTGAAGCGTGAGTTAATTAATATTATCATTGATTTCTGAACACTCGTACACGTTTTACAGTAATAGAGCACAATTAAGTAGGAATTGCATCTTAGGTACTTTTATTTGTATTTAGAATTTAGAACTTTAATCAAAACAAAAAAATTATAAAACTCAAAATACAAAAAAATTAGTTCAAAATCTAATTTAGAGTCGTGTCTTCCCTTACCTTTAGGAGAATCTAGTCAATCCCCCTTCACTGTGATGGTTCCGATCGAGGAAGCTGAAATTGCCGCAAAACTTAACATCATACTGGCTAAACTTGATAACATGATACAATCCTTCGATACTCAAACCAAAGAATAAAAAGCGGTGCTCCAGCTAGTAAACAACATACGGTCGCGCTCCCACCTGTGCAGCCATATGCCAGATGTGACCTTCAACCCACTACTGATAAAAAAAAAATCACCGTCTGGACCTTCTCGCCTACCCAACCTCGTAGGTCTAGAAACCTTTCACACCCATCTAGAAATGATGTCAAGGAAGAGAATGCCGAAATGGATAAAAGAAACAAAGGTCCTAAAAAGAATTTTTTTTTCCTTCAAGATTAACACAGGTGATAGATGTAATCAGTGTCAAGGGTGTGGACATATAACTACTGACTGCCCCACTCATGTATTTCTGATTATTGATGTATTGATGTATTTCTGTTGGAATATTGTTGTCTGGTACAGGTTTGTATAACTAATCTTTTTGATAATCTTCATTTATCTGTCCAAAAGTTTAAGGTAGTTTGAACAAAATTTTGTGAAGTTAAGGTGGTTTCTATTTGAAGTTTAAAAGTTGAGGTAGTTTCTTATGCATTTATAAGTTCAAAATAGTTCAAGTTAAAATTTTGAAAGTTCAGTGTGTTTTCTATAAAAAGTTCAAAAATTTTAGTGGCAAAATTAAAAGAGGGGCTTTTTAATCATATTGAGGCACATGTTAATCACGAACCATAATTTTAAATGGAACACTAATAGAAGGTATTTGAGCAGAAACATAAAAAAGTTCGTGGAATTTTCGAGAACAAAAAAGTTGAGGATATTTTTGAGCAAAATCCTAGTAGTTGATGATATTTTTGAAGAATTTAGCCTTTCTTTAATTACATAAATTTAAAGTCCATTCTCTCATTTGAGCCCAACCCCCATGTATTTTTGGGCCAGCCCATTTTTAGCATGGGTAAAACACTGGGTACAATTGCTTCTATCAATTTTCTAGGGTATGACTTTAGCATAATGAGATTGTAAAAAAATAATTAGTTACATCAAGATTGTTATATTCTCAAAATATTTGGTTGACAAATATTTTCCATTGAAAAATACAAAGACTTGTGATTATTCTAATGTATATTAGGAATATATATGTGCATATATATCAAACATGATATGAGAAATATTTTTCTTCATGACAAAGAAAGCAAAATATTCAGAGCCAAATATAGAGAAAAGAGGGGGGGAAAGATTATTTTCCTTTTTTAAAAATATTATTGAATGCCTATAAAAGAATTGTATGTTGGTCCAAAGACCCATCACTCTAGTTTTAATGATGATTAACTCATATAGTTATGATACTAATGATCTTGTGCTCATTTAACTTCAGATTTTCTATCAAGATCTTAGTCGTTGTTTAATTTCAACAAAAGATTCGAAGTCAAGTTTTGAAGATAGCACGTGTTGATTCAAGAGCTCGCGCTTCAAAGATCGCTTCAAGTACTCAAGAGGAGATTAGCTCTTTGGATCAAGGTTTGGACCAAGTCAAGATGGAGAAAGAAAATTTTCAAAACTTGAGTCTTAGTTTGTAAGTGTTAAGATTTTGTTTTATAATAAAATGTAAAGGATAGATTAGTTGTGGATTACTCATGCTCATATACACACACACACAAAATATTTTATAACTTTCATGTTAAATAGTTTTTTGAAAAATACTGATTTTGATTTAAGTTTTAAATTCTATACTTCAAAAATAGTTCACATGTTTGTAATATGTGTTGATTTTTGATCACACATATCTGTACTTCAAAGTATTTCAATGAATTTATTTCTGTGGATTTTATGGAATTTAAGATGTATTTTAAAAAGTTGTTAAAACTAGTTTTCGGGCTGCTGGCGGTCGACCGACGTGCACAAGACATGCACAAGCCCATATGACTTGAGCTCGGTTGACCGATTGGTCAACCACAGTAGAGATCGGTTGACCGGTCGACCGACTGAGTTTATAGAGCTCTCGGGTTTTCTCGGTCGACCAGGCGGCCGATCGTTCTGCTGATCTGCTCGACACTCTTATAGTTTCTGATTATAACTTTTTATTCTTATATCTAATCAATATGATTTAAATTTCATTTTAAAATATAATGTTTAGAGCTACATTTCATGTTCAATAATCATTTTTTAATTCAAATGTTAAAGATGTCAAATATTGGGTTGAAGTCTATTCTTGTTTTTAAAACAGTTTACAGTTTTTGATTTGATACCTTTCAGTATTTTATTGATAACAATCTACTCCAAAAAGATATTGATTTGATTTAAGTTGAATTAGAAAGAAGACTTAAATATCTACAAATTCTTTGTATATATGTATTTTCAAATTCTAATGTTTTAGGCCTCAAAACTATGCTCAAAGTTGACCTATTGCACAGTTTGGGTCTATGGTCGGTCAATCGCTAGACTCCAACAGTCAGAAATTTGATCGTCGGTCGGTTGACCAGACAATCGACTGACAGGCCATTTCTGGTAGTTTTTGAACCATAACGGTGGCTAGTTTTTCTTAGCCTATAAATATGGAGTTTTTGGGTGAGTTTAAATAAGTTTTTCAAGAGCTTATTTTTTCATCTTTAATAGAATTATTCGAACAAGTTTTTATAGCTTCATTACCATATCAAAAGAGAATTTATCAAGAGTGATTCTCTTGAGTTTTCAAAAGCTTTTTTTTAGTTTTTTACTTCCACATCTATCTTATTTTCTCACACAAGCTTGAGCTTTCCATTGCTATATTCATCCTATAGGGATCCTTGTTGTGAGAGTGCTTGTTGGTGATCAAAGTGTAAAGATCACAAAGTGTTTAGGTTGAGGCCTCGGCGAGCTAGTGGGTTCGCGTTGTGTTGAGTTCTTGAGGGAGCTTATTGTAGAGGTGCGGTCTCGGCAAGCTAGTGAGCTTACGTCTGGTGTTCTTACGGGAACAAGTGAGGGACTTACGAGTCCAAGAGTTTTTGAGGGAGCTCGTTGTAGGTGTTGCAGCACTGAGTGATCTTGCGGGATCGTTTATAGAAGAAATCTTTCATAGTGGTGAAGGTGGGGACGTAGAGCAAGTGACTCGAACCTCAAGATAATTCTCTCGTGTTTGTGATTGCTCATCTCTCTCTTTTTACTCATTTGTGTTATATATCTTGCATGCTTTTATTGTTCATTTCTATATGCTTGATATATCGTGTGCTCAATTGAATCTATGCTTTGGATTGTTTGCTCACACTAGTATTTAACCAAGAGAGCTTTAGTGGCACCTCAACCTTAATGTAGATAAATCTTGAGGAGATAGTTTAGAGCCCTTCACCGAGAATTCAGCTTTACTCCTTGGTTATACATCATGTGTTAGTTTAGTTTGCGTAATAGTTTTTAATTCCATATTAGTTAGCATTTGATTAGCTAGTTACCTATTCACCCCCTCTAGGTGACTTACAATTGGTATCAGAGCTTGGTGCTCTTGATTTGGATCTAACAACCTTTAGTTAAAAATTCTCATTTTTTGCTAATCACAATATTTGCATATACACACACATGAATTTCATGACACCTCCCATGTTTGACATTCTTGACTTTCAAACTTGAAAAGTTAAGATGTTCATGTACTTAAAAGCCTTAGGTATTCATGTTTATCTTACCACCATTAAAGATTCATATTGTGCTAATGGCAAGTATCTTGAGGCTAATGCAAAAGTCATCCATGCATTGAGGTCAACCCTAAATGATGAACATTTATTTAGGGTTTCTAATTTTGACTCGACCTTTGTAATATAAAACACTCTTTGCTCTCTTGAGGAACAAACACCACATGATAACGAGTGTGACTCAGATGATGGAAGTGTTACTTCTAACATGTGCTACATGGCCCAAGGGGATGACCCCCTTGAGGTATATTCCGAATCTGAGTTTGATGAAGATGTTGATATGTCATATGATGAACTTGCTATATTTTGTCAACAACTTCTTAAGAAATATGAATTGTTAAAAGAAAAAAATTCTTTTAAAAATAAACTTGAAATTGTTTCAAATGAAAATAAAACTTTGTTGAATGAAAATGAATCTTTGAGAATTCAAGATGTTTTGTTTTCTAAGGATAAAGAGAATGTTTTAAGAGAAAAAAGAGTTTTTAAAAAAGAAAATTGTTTTGAAGGAAAAAGAAAATAAATCTATTTCTAAAGTGAAAAAGAATTTTGTTTCTCATGCTCATATTTCTTCTTCAAATGTTGATAATCAAAATTTTGCTTTGAAGAAAAATATTGATTGTTTGTGCTCCACTTTGAGCCAATGTGCATTTAACCATTCTAGATTGGAATCTATGTTTCGAAAGAAACAAGTTCCACACTTGCATGCACATACCCCATGGCATACACATGCACACCATGCTCGCACCCCCACATTTGTATGCTAGTGTGTATACATGTACACATTGTGGCTGCAAAGGCCATCTTATAAGATTTTGTTTTGATAGATTATATTCTTCAAATTTTGCAAATAAGAATGTTTGGGTTCCTATTACTACTAACCCCCATGGACCCAAAAAAATATGGGTACCAAAATCCCCACCACTTATCTTTGATGTAGGTGTGGGTTCTCACAAAACATGAGAGAATTGGTGCCTTAATAGTGCATGCGTTTGAGCTTGACGGACACATCATGTATGCATCGCTATCAAGGAAGCATGGTGGGAGGACCACCTCATGTTTTAAAGAAATGGATTGGCTACATCAGTTTCGATAACCATTTCATCCTCCACTTTTGAAAAAAATATTTTAATGCTTTTAAGCTAGTGTAGTAGCCTAGACTCAATCATATGTTGTTTTGTACTTAAGGATGAGTTGATTGGTTGTTAGCTATGCATGTATTTTTAAAAAAAAGCTTTATTCATGTTTTTAATAGATTTACATGCCTATATCATGTTCATATGCATATTCTATAAAACTTGTGTTATACATGTATAATTTTTGAGATACATGCTTTACATGCTCTATTTCTTTTATGTACTTAATTTGTTGTTTGATTGTACATTGTATGTCCTAGTTTTGATTATTCTTACATGATTACATGATATATCATATTTATGAAAAAAAATTTCATATGAGTTTTGTCTTTAAGCTTTTTGATTCAATTCATGAATATATTATTCACATGAATCTCGTATACTCACTTTTCTGTTTTCTCATGACTTTATTTTCATGAGTATTTATGAGCTATACAGTTTTGAGTGACAATTCTTGTGTTGATATACATGTTTCATGAGATATATATGATTTGATTTCTTATTTGAAGGATCTTTAACTAGTTTTAAAAAAAATATTTTAAAATAGTTATTTAGTTTTCAATTTGATAATATTTTCAAACTATACTCAAACTACTTTCAAAATCTTACTTTTGAAAACTTTCAAGGGCGATTGGTTGGTGACCATGCCTTGTGTGTCATGATGACTATTTCTTTTATCATGTGCATGATAAGGGTAGATTGAAATGAGTTATAAACATAATTTTCATGGTATTTTTGCATACTCATACTTATTTTCTATATATGTATGCTTCAAATATCAAGTAATATTTTCATACATACATATATATGACTTTGATTGTGCTTGTTTTATATGTTCATATATTTTAAAGCACAAATCATGTTTATGCTAAGCTTGATTTTATCCTAAATATTAATTAGTATCTTTAAAAGTTTATGTATTGATTTCAATTGATATTTATTTGGTATCAAAATGTACTTCATGTTTACCCTTCAATTGGTATCAAAATCTACTATTGGTATCCTAAAAATTTTTGTTTCTCTATAAGTGATAGATTTTGTCAACTACTATTTGATTTCATTGGTATCATAATTCATTTTGTTAACTTCAAGAAATTTTAAAATTTATTTTAAAGTGATTTCAAAATTTGTTTGGTATGTATTGCTTATATGCAAGGGGAGCTAACATCACATCTATATACAGATTAATATTGAGTGTATTTTACTTATTGAGGAGTTGACCTCTTTCCTTTATGTGGTTCACGTGTGTAGGGAGAGCTTAACATTTCTGTCTATACATTGTATATTATGCTTATGTGGGTTAGGGTTTAGTCATCCCTTTTCTATGTAATGCATGTATGCAGGGGGAGCTAACTTAACATCTCTCCTCTTCATGAATGTATTTCGCATATACATCTTTTTTGATTATTTTTATCTGCCCCTTTGTTGATGAATTGACAAAAAGAGGGAGAAGAATTTAGAGAGTTTATATGTGCATATTCAATATTTATTATTTATGCATATATGTTTAGTTTATATGAGCCTTTATTGAATATCTTTATTGTTTATTGCTATGCATGAGTTAAGAGGGAGCTTCTATGAAGCTTATCTTTAATCCATGTATATATAACTACATAAGTTTTGTCAGCATAAAAAAAGGAGAGATTGTTACCCCAAAGGCCCATCACTCTAGTTTTGATGATGATTAACTCATGTAGTTATGATACTAATGATCTTGTGCTCATTTAGTTTTAGATTTTCTATCAAGATCTTAGTCGTTGTTTAGCTTCAACAAAAGATTTGAAGCCAAGTTTTTAAGCTAGCATGTGTTGATTCAAGAGCTCGCTTCAAAGACTGCACCAAGTATTCAAGAGGAGTCTAGTTCTTTGGATCAAGGTGGACCAAGTCAAGATGGAGAAGAAGATTTTCAAGAGAAAATTTTTAAGACATGAGTCTTAGTTTGTAAGTGTTAAGATTTTATTTTAAGAAAAAATGTAAAAGATAGATTATTTGTGAATTACTCAAGCTCATATACACACACAAAATATTTTTTAACTTTCAGGTTAAATAGTTTTTGAAAATATCGGTTTTGATTTAAGTTTTAAATTCTATGCCTCAAAAATAGTTCACATGTTTGTAATATGTGTTGATTTTTGATCACACATATTTGTACTTCAAAGTATTGCAATGAACTTATTTTTGTAGATTTTATGGAGATTTTATAGAATTTAAGATGTATTTTTAAAAGTTGTTAAAACTATTTTTTGGGCTGCTGGCGGTCGACTGAAGCAAGGCTCGGTCGACCGACCGGTCGATCGACGTACACAAGACATGCACAAGCCCATGTGACTTGAGCTTGGTCGACCGCAGTATAGATCGGCCGACCGACTGGTCGACCGACTGAGTTTACAAAGCTTTCGGGTTTTCTCGGTCGACTGGGCGGCGGACCATTCTGCTGATCTGCTCGATAGCCTTATAGTTTTCTGGTCATAACGTTTTATTCTTATAGTCAATCAACATGATTTAAATTGAATTTCAAATATAACTTTCAGGGCTACATTTCATATTCAATAATCATTTTCTAATTCAAATGTTAAAGATGTCAAATATTGGGTTGAAATCTATTCTTATTTTGAAAACAGTTTTCAGTTTCTGATTTGACATCTTTCAGTATTTTATTGATGACCGTCTACTACGAAATGATATCAATTTTATTTAAGTTACATTAGAAAGAATACTTAAATATCTATGAATTCTTCCTATATGCCTATTTCCACATTCTAAAGTGTTAGGCCTCAAAACTATGCTCAAAGTTGACCTATTGCGCAGTTTAGGTCTGTGGTCGGTCGACCGCCCGGTTGACTGCCAGACTCCAATAGTGAGAAATTTGACCATTAGTTGGCCGACCGGGCAGTCGACTGACAGGCTATTTCTGGTAGTTTTTGAACCATAACGGCTAGTTTTTCTTGGCCTATAATTATGAGATTTTTAGGTGAGTTTTAAACAAGTTTTTTAAGAGCTTATTTTCCCATCTTCAATAGAGTTTTTCTAACAAGTTTTTAGAACTTCATTGCCATATCAAAAGAGAGCTTGAGTTTTTAAAAAAATTTCTTGAGTTTTTCACCTCCGCATCTATCTTGTTTTTTCACACAAGGTTGAGCTTTCCATTGCTATATTCATCCTATAGGGATCCTTATTATGAGAGTGTTTATTGGTGATCAAAGTGTAAAGATCACCAAGTGTTCGTCTTTATATTTGGAGAAGTTAGAGGTTGAGGCCTCGGCGAGCTAGCGGGTTCGCGTTGTGTTGAGTTCTTGAGGGCCTCATTATGGAGGTGCGGCCTCGGCAAGCTAGTGAGCTTGCGTGTGTTGTTCTTGTGGGAATAAGTGAGGGACTTGCGGGTCTAAGAGTTCTTGTGGGAGCTCGTTGTAGGTGTTGCGGCACCGAGTGATCTTTTGGGATCATTTATATTAGAAATCCTTCATAGTAGTAAAGGCAGGGACGCAGAGCAAGTGGCTCGAATATCAAAATAATTCTCCCGTGTTTGCGATTGCTCATCTATCTCTTTACTCACTTGTGTTTATATATCTTGTATGTTTTTATTGTTCATCTCTATATACTTGATATATCTTGTGCTCAATTGAATATATGCTTGAGATTGTTTGCTCACACTAATATTTAACCAAGAGAGTCATAGTGACACCTCAACTCTTAATCTAGAGGAATCTTGAGGAGATAGTTCAGAATCCTTCACCGGGAATTCAGTTTCACTCTTTGGTTATACATCATGTGTTAGCTTAGTTTGCATAATAGTTTTTAATTCCGCATTAGTTGACATTTGATTAGCTAGTCAACTATTTATCCCCCCTCTAGGTGACTAACATTGTAATCCCATTGTTTTTGATGATTTGTTGTGTTTATTAGCTATTGCAAACCATGGGTTCTCCAAGCAATGGTGTATATTATATCTTCTACAAAAGTAGTAATATGCATTTGTTAGATGTCATTGACTTATATTTGTTTTTTGTCTGTGATCTGAGGTATATAATGGTGTGTTTTTTTGGATAATTTTGAGATGTACTCATTAAAATGTACTCTTCAAATTTATCATTAATACAATATTTGAAAAACACCTAGAGGGGGAGTGAATAGGTGCAAGTGCTAATCTAGAAACTAAATGCTCTAAATGAAAACTAAATGCGGAAGCTAAAAACAAACTTGCAATCACACTTAATACAACACAACAAGTGTAGCCGAATTCCCGTGAAGGGCTCTGGACTAACTCCTCTTGATTCCCCTTGAATGGGTTGAGGTGCTATGTGAAGCTCTTGTTGGTTAAATATAAGTGAGGCACACACAAGCAATCCAAGCATATAAGAGATATGGCAATATGAAAAAGATGCAAGGAACAAACACAAGCAATATATATGATATGAATGAATGAATGATGCTTTGCACAAATAATAGAGAGAGAGTAAGAGAGACAATGGATCAATCGCAAAGGCACAGATATGTTTCGAGGTTCGAGCACCTAGCTCTACATCCCCGCCTACACCACCGTGTAGGATTTCCAATCCACTATCTCCCACCGAGGGAACCTTCACCGAGAAGGATTTGTTACAACTCTAGGAGTACCGAACTCCTCTCTCAATACAAACACCACCTCACACAAGAGGGGTAGGCCCTTAGCCAAACAACCAACACCTCTACCTAAGAGGGTTACAACCACCAAGCTCCACCTCACACAAAGAGGGAGCAAACAACCAATCTCCACCTCTACCAAAGAGGGAGCAAACCAATCACCTCAAATCCACAACCTCAACCTCTACCAAAGAGGGAGCAACCAAATAGTGAGGGTTTACAATAGGTGGTCTGTTTCAACCACAAACAATCTCTCCTTTTCCACAAAAACAAGATCCTAATAGGATAGGATAGATGATAGCTCAAGTTTTGGAAACAAGCAACAAAGAAAAACTACTTGGGAAATCTCTTGTAAATGATAGAAAATGAAAAACAATACAATATCCCAAAACCTAGTTCTCTTTGATTTTCCAAAAACCCAAAACAATAAAGATGAAATCTTTTTAGCACAAAACTCCTTTTAAAACTCTTTTAAAACAGTAGAGAAAGTCTGAAAATTTTGTCTCTAAAAACCTTGGCCAAAATCCAAAGGAATGGGGTTTATATAGGCCAAACAGAAAACTAACCGTTAGAGCTGAGCTGGCAGCTCTGACAGGTAGCGGTCGACCGGCCCGGTCGACCGCCAACGGTCCGAAATGTGACCGTTGGGCAAACCCGGTCGACCGCCCGGTCGACCCAAACAAACAGAGAGCACTGCTCTCAAGTCCGGTCGCCCCGCTCGGTCGACCGGCAAACAGCCAGTCAAGACGTGCACGTCCGTGCACGTCGGTCGACCCAGCCGGTCGACCGACTTCAGCCCTAGTCAACTGGTTTGGTCGACTAGTCGACTTGGCTGAAGCCAGAACAGAAAAACTGATATAAAACATATTTTGAAAATACTTTTATCTCTTTAAAAATACCATAAAAATTGTTTTATCATTTTATATTAAAACACAAACTTGTGATAAAAATTTCAAGACATATATCAACATATTCAAATCATTTTTGAGTCTTGCAAATTTTATCAAAAACCAACACTTGTATTTTTATCAAACTTGATTTTTCAATATATGAATAGGAAAGTAAAAATAAGTTTGTTTAAAAGTTAAGCATGCATGTATAGAATGAAACAACTATACATATATCATTTAAACTTGTTTTGATCAACTATTCATGAAAACCAAAAGCTAAAACATAAAACATGTGTGTTTTGTACACTTGAGCATATCAACTATACTAAGCTTTACAAATGGATCTAAACATACTAAACTAAACTAGGATACCTAAGTCTTCTTGACGATCTTCCATCTTCAAGTTGACTTGCTACCAAATCATGATCCACCGAGTGCAAATGAATGATCCTTAAGCTTTGGCACCGGAATCACCATGAAAAGCTTCTAAACTCCTTGTTGAAGCTAATCACAAACTAATATCTTGCTAATTGATCTGAAACTTAAAATCACAAGAATATTAGTAAACATAACTACATGAGTTGATCATCATCAAAACTAGAGTGGAAGGCCATTGGGCCAACAATCTCCCCCTTTTGATGATGACAAAACTCATGGAGTTATATATGCATGGATTAAAGTTAAGCTTCAAAGAAGCTCCCCCTTAACTCATGCATAAGCAAATAAACAATAAATATGCAATGAATGGCAAACAAGATGTTCTAGATACCAATGAAAATATTCATAATAACATGCTCTTATACAAATTGAAATTTTCAAAACAAAACATGCTGTAGATACCAATTAAAATAAAACATAAAACATGTTCTAAAACAAATACATGCATACAAAGACATGCATATAACACCAAATTCTTCTCCCCCTTTTTGTCACTCATCAACAAAGGGGTAAAAACATAAAAATAATTTTCTCCCCCTTTTTGTTCTAAACCAAGTATCAATAAAGGGTTAAACACCAAAACATTGATACCAATTAAAATTATGTCAATGAAGTGCATCTAGATATCAATTGAAATTAAACCTGGATCAATAAATGGTATATGATATAGACATGCATGAAGAGGAAGACGTTAAGTTAACTTCCCTACATATATGAATTACATGAAGAAAGGAAGACACGCCCTAATTCAGATAACACAAAATACGTAATGCATAAAAGGAGATGTGAAGCTCCCCTTACACACGTGTATCTCATAAAGAAGAGTTGTCAAGCTCCTCAATATAGGGTACACACAACATGAATCTATATGCATATAGGCAATGTAAATCAATCAAAATATATTTAATTTTTTTTTTATTAAACCATCTTGATACCAATTGATAAGCAAACAAATAGCATATCAATGATAACTAAACAATCTAGATATCAATAGAAAGTATTATACTTTAAGAGCATATGATACCAAATGAAATTTAATATTTTCTATTTATAAAGCAAGGGAGTGGAAATCAAATACCAATTGAAATATAATATGAAATACACATTTTCTCCCCTTTTATGAAATACCAAAAGAAATATTGCGTAGGCTTGAAATAAGATACCAATTGAAAAACTAAATCAATTGAAATAAAGTTAAAGCTCAAGCTCTAGCATAAACATAATTTTGTGAAAAATTATATCTTAAGCACAAATAAACATGTATATGTGTATGAAATAAAAAGAGTACCAATCACAATAGATGATACCAATTGAAGAACATACATGCACAATAAACAATTATGAGTATACAAAAAGGATCAAATTGATACCAATTGAAATAGTTCAATGATACCAATTGAAATAACAATAGCATGTGTATATCTCATATCATCTACCACCCAATCATGGTTCAAGTTATAAAAGATTTTCATTGTTAAAGCATACATGAACATAATCTCCAATCCAACCTCCCTTAGATGTTAGGGGTTTTCAAAAATAGATTTAAAAATGTAGTTTGTTTGAAAATCTCAACCAAAATGAAGAACACCGCAACTAGTTAAATGGAAATATTTGTTAACTAGTACGAAATCCTTCAAGTAAGGAATAAACTAAAAATAATTTTCATAAAACACATGTAAATCACATAGCACTTAGAAACGCTCAATATTCAATAAAGTCCATACATGCTTATGATAACATACTCATAAGAATTATATTAAAAAAATGGTGAGTGTACAAGTAATGTGTGACATGGCATTATGAAATTTCCAATTAAGCTCAAAATTCCTTGAAACAATGAAAGTCATCAAAATTATTTAATCTTCAAGGTATATGTATGTCTTATACAAACTAAAGCATACATACATATCCAAAATACAACGAGTCCACAAAGATATATGCATGAAGGCACGTGGCTCAAAAAGAGATGTATATGTATAAGATTAGTTTGGACTAGATAGACATATACATGAAGTTAAACATAAATACATGAAAACATGAATATCATGAAAAGCTAAATTTTCATTAAAACAAATTTCATTTCAAGGTATATGTATGAATTGTCAACACAATAAGTATACATACATATCCCTAAATACAAATGAGTCCATAAATATAGATTTGCATGAAAAGCAAATGACTCAAGGGGTATACATGTATATCTTAAAGTTTCGGCAAAATAAACATATACATGAAATGGAAACTCATAATCATAAATCAAATCAAAAATATGAATACAAGTTTAAAATGTATGAATCATCAAAACTAGAATATACTAGCACATCTAATGGGTTCAAATAAGCGTTCAAGCACAAGTACAAATAGATTTATTTGTGGCCCACTATATGCACAAGTATATAACTAGTCTTAATGAAAACTAACACTTAAACAAATATTCAAATCATTGAGCATCAACACAATATAAAAATCAACATGATAAACAAAACATGATTATTATGTAAATTCACATGTTATTAGATTTATGATGTACATGATAGCTAAGCTAACAAGAGAACACAAAAGAATAGTCCATATTAAACATGGGTGTCTCAAATACTATACATGTATGTCATAATCCTACTAAACATGGCATTTACATACTTATCACTAAACATCAAACATGCTATAAATAATGATGAAATATAAAGCATGTAAACAATAAATAGGAGTTAGGAATTGTTACCAAAACCTAGAAGGCAACTCTCCTTGTCTTCAAAACATGGTGATCTTTTCCACCAAACATCCCTTGAAGGTGATGCATCCAATAGATAAACTTTTAGGCTCGGAACGCATCCACTCCAAGGTGTCATCACTCTCACGTCATGTGAGAGCCCACACCTACATCAAAAATGGGGGGTGGTCTTTGGTACCCATACCTTCTTGGGTCCATGGGGGTTAGTACCTTCTCTAACCCAAACAAATTTATTTGCTAAATTTACATTATGTATTCTATCAAAGCATAGCAAGGTGGCCCTTACGTCCACAATGTGTACATGTGTACACATGAGCATACATGGTGTGATGGTGTCCGTGAGGAGCATGTGTATGCCGTGTAAGGTGTGCATGAAAAGATGGAACTTGCTTCTTTCGAAACAAAGTTTCCAAGCGTGTATGCCCTTCTACACATTGGCTCAAGGTGGAGCCCAAACAATCTACACTCTTCTTTAATAAACAAATATCATCATTGATCCTAGAAGAAGAGGTACATGCATTAGGTAGACTAGATGAAGAAGCTACACTAGCATGGCAAACATGTGCATCAATCTTATTTTTCAAAACTTCATTTTTCTTTAAACATACATCTAAATCATTTGAAATAGAAATTATTTTATTTTTCAAAGCAACATTCTCTTTTAAAACAAAATCTACTTTAGAAGACAAGTTTTCATTTTTCTTCAAAATAGCATGGCAATCATTTTTAGTTTTAAAAATTCATTTTCTTTAAGTGCAAGTTCTAATTGAGATCTCAATGAATCCCTTTCATTATAGACCTCAACCTTCTCTTGCAAAACATTGTTAAGTCTAGAATGTAAACTTTTATTTTCTTTTTCAATTTCTAGACTTTTCTTTTTCAAAATCTTATATTTTTCAATTAATTTTTCACATACAATAGATAGTTCTTCATTTAAAGTATGGGCATCAATATTATCATTTGAAGAACTAGAGCAATCATCACTATCTAAGTGGGTTTCCGATTGTACCTCAAGGGAGTCATTCCCTTGGACCATGAAGCATTGTGGATCGGATTCTCCACTAGATTCCTCTTCTTGTTGGATAGGCACTTGAAGATTGGAAGTGGTGGTTGTGGTTGTCAACATATTCCACACTGCAAAGGCGGAATCAAAGTTAGAAGCAAGCATAAGATAATATTTAGGTAATGTGCTTCTAATAGCCTCTAAGGCTTGTGCATTGGCCCCTATATGATCACCATTACAAAGATAGCATTTCTTGGTAGCGGCAAGAAAGACATGCAAACCTAGGGTCTTCAAGTACATGGACATCCTATACTTCCAAACAACAATGTTGGAAGGGTCAAAACTAGGTGGGGTCATGAAGTCCATGGTAAACTATATGAGTGTGCAAACAAGCAAATGCAAACAATAGATTAGCAAGCAAATAGATCTCACTCTTACGATGTTAAGCCTAATATCAGGAGCACTAGCTCTGATACCAATTGAAAAACACCTAGAGGGGGGGGGTGAATAGGTGTAAGTGCTAATCTAGAAACTAAATGCTCTAAATGAAAACTAAATGCGGAAGCTAAAACAAACTTGCAATCACACTTAATACAACACAACAAGTGTAGCCGAATTTCCCGTGAAGGGCTCTGGACTAACTCCTCTTGATTCCCCTTGAATGGGTTGAGGTGCTATGTGAAGCTATTGTTGGTTAAATATAAGTGAGGCACACACAAGCAATCCAAGCATATAAGAGATATGGCAATATGAAAAAGATGCAAGGAACAAACACAAGCAATATATATGATATGAATGAATGAATGATGCTTTGCACAAATAATAGAGAGAGTAAGAGAGACAATGGATCAATCGCAAAGGCACAGATATGTTTCGAGATTCGAGCACCTAACTCTACATCCCCGCCTACACCACCGTGTAGGATTTCCAATCCACTATCTCCCACCGAGGGAACCTTCACCGAGAAGGATTTGTTACAACTCTAGGAGTACCGAACTCCTCTCTCAATACAAACACCACCTCACACAAGAGGGGTAGGCCCTTAGCCAAACATCCAACACCTCTACCTAAGAGGGTTACAACCACCAAGCTCCACCTCACACAAAGAGGGAGCAAACAACCAATCTCCACCTCTACCAAAGAGGGAGCAAACCAATCACCTCAAATCCACAACCTCAACCTCTACCAAAGAGGGAGCAACCAAATAATGAGGGTTTACAATAGGTGGTCTCTTTCAACCACAAACAATCTCTCCTTTTCCACAAAAACAAGATCCTAATAGGATAGGATAGATGATAGCTCAAGTTTTGGAAACAAGCAACAAAGAAAAACTACTTGGGAAATCTCTTGTAAATGATAGAAAATGAAAAACAATACAATATCCCAAAACCTAGTTCTCTTTAATTTTCCAAAAACCCAAAACAATAAAGATGAAATCTTTTTAGCACAAAACTCCTTTTAAAACTCTTTTAAAACAGTAGAGAAAGTCTGAAAATTTTATCTCTAAAAACCTTGGCCAAAATCCCAAAGGAATGGGGTTTATATAGGCCAAACAGAAAACTAGCCGTTAGAGCTGAGCTGGCAGCTCTGACAGGCAGCGGTCGACCGGCCCGGTCGACCGCCAACGGTCCGAAATATGACCGTTGGGCAAACCCGGTCGACCGCCCGGTCGACCCAAACAAACAGAGAGCACTGCTCTCAATTCCGGTCGACCCGTTCGGTCGACCGGCAAACAACCAGTCAAGACGTGCACGTCCGTGCACGTCGGTCGACCCAGCCGGTCGACTGACTTCAGCCCTAGTCGACTGGTTTGGTCGACTAGTCGACTTGGCTGAAGCCAGAACAGAAAAACTGATATAAAACATATTTTGAAAATACTTTTATCTCTTTAAAAATACCATAAAAATTGTTTTATCATTTTATATTAAAACACAAACTTGTGATAAAAATTTCAAGACATATATCAACATATTCAAATCATTTTTGAGTCTTGCAAATTTTATCAAAAACCAACACTTGTATTTTTATCAAACTTGATTTTTCAATATATGAATAGGAAAGTCAAAATAAGTTTGTTTAAAAGTTAAGCATGCATGTATAGAATGAAACAACTATACATATATCATTTAAACTTGTTTTGATCAACTATTCATGAAAACCAAAAACTAAAACATAAAACATGTGTATTTTGTGCACTTGAGCATATCAACTATACTAAGCTTTACAAATGGATCCAAACATACTAAACTAAACTAGGATACCTAAGTCTTCTTGACGATCTTCCATCTTCAAGTTGACTTGCTACCAAATCGTGATCCACCGAGTGCAAATGAATGATCCTTAAGCTTTGGCACCGGAATCACCATGAAAAGCTTCTAAACTCCTTGTTGAAGCTAATCACAAACTAATATCTTGCTAATTGATCTGAAACTTAAAATCACAAGAATATTAGTAAACATAACTACATGAGTTGATCATCATCAAAACTAGAGTGGAAGGCCATTGGGCCAACAATCTCCCCCTTTTTGATGATGACAAAACTCATGGAGTTATATGCATGGATTAAAGTTAAGCTTCAAAGAAGCCCCCCTTAACTCATGCATAAGCAAATAAACAATAAATATGCAATGAACGGCAAACAAGATGTTCTAGATACCAATGAAAATATTCATAATAAACATGCTCTTATACAAATTGAAATTTTCAAAACAAAACATACTGTAGATACCAATTAAAATAAAACATAAAACATGTTCTAAAACAAATACATGCATACAAAGACATGCATATAACACCAAATTCTTCTCCCCCTTTTTGTCACTCATCAACAAAGGGGTAAAAACATAAAAATAATTTTCTCCTCCTTTTTGTTCTAAACCAAGTATCAATAAAGGGTTAAACACCAAAACATTGATACCAATTAAAATTATGTCAATGAAGTGCATCTAGATATCAATTGAAATTAAACCTGGATCAATAAATGGTATATGATATAGACATTCATGAAGAGGAAGACGTTAAGTTAACTTCCCTACATATATGAATTACATGAAGAAAGGAAGACACGCCCTAATTCACATAACACAAAATACGTAATGCATAAAAGGAGATGTGAAGCTCCCCTTACACACGTGTATCTCATAAAGAAGAGTTGTCAAGCTCCTCATTATAGGGTACACACAACATGAATCTATATGCATATAGGCAATGTAAATCAATCAAAATATATTTAATTTTTTTTTTATTAAACCATCTTGATACCAATTGATAAGCAAACAAATAGCATATCAATGATAACTAAACAATCTAGATATCAATAGAAAGTATTATACTTTAAGAGCATATGATACCAAATGAAATTTAATATTTTCTATTTATAAAGCAAGGGAGTGGAAATCAAATACCAATTGAAATATAATATGAAATACACATTTTCTCCCCCTTTATGAAATATCAAAAGAATATTGCGTAGGCTTGAAATAAGATACCAATTGAAAAACTAAATCAATTGAAATAAAGTTAAAGCTCAAGCTCTAGCATAAACATAATTTTGTGAAAATTTATATCTTAAGCACAAATAAACATGTATATGTGTATGAAATAAAAAGAGTGTGTATGAAATAAAAAGAGTACCAATCACAATAGATGATACCAATTGAAGAACATACATGCACAATAAACAATTATGAGTATACAAAAAGGATCAAATTGATACCAATTGAAATAGTTCAATGATACCAATTGAAATAACAATAGCATGTGTATATCTCATATCATCTACCACCCAATCATGGTTCAAGTTATAAAAGATTTTCATTGTTAAAGCATACATGAACATGATCTCCAATCCAACCTCCCTTAGATGTTAGGGGTTTTCAAAAATAGATTTGAAAATGTAGTTTGTTTGAAAATCTCAACCAAAATAATTTCAACTCTTTTTCTGGAGTAATCTGGGTTCCATCTTGATTCCTATTCTCTTTTCAATTCTATTTCCGTAATTTTATCTCCTGAGTTTGACCATTCCATGTTGAAGCCGGTAGTAGAGATCAGAGTGGCGCAGCGGAAGCGAGTGGACCCATGATGCAGTGAGAAGCGACGTGAAATCCTTATTTTCTCTTTTAACTTGATTTTATCATTCCCTACTTTATAGAAATTTCGAGGACGAAATTTTTGTTAAGGTGGGTAGAATGTAATATCTCCTATTTAATAATACCATATAATTATTTTTAAATATTTACCTAAATTCTATCTATTATCTTATTATTATTAATTAACTTAATTTAGTATCATTATTAGTATTATTATTATTTATGACTTGCAGACTCTTATTACTTATATTTAGTTATTTTAAATTATTATTAATGGGTAGTATTATTATTTTCGTCCAAGCCAATAAGCTCAGCCCATTCTCCTTTTCCTTTTTATTCTAAGCCCACACGAGTCAAGCCCACTTCTTATTTTCATTCTTTTCTTCTCCTTTCTCTATTTTTGTCTAAGCCCAAAAACTAAGCCCGCAAGCCCACTCTCTATTTTCTTATTCTTCATATTACTTATTGCTTTTAACTAAAGCCCAATAATAATCTATAACCCATTACCTTTAAGATTCTTACCCATTAACCCAAAACCCAATTCTAATCCCAATCCTAATCCAATCTTATTTTCAAAATCAAGATCTTAATAAATCCTAATCCTAATCTCAAATCTCTAATGACCTATATAAAGACCTAAGAGGTTTCGAGGTATAAGGGTTGAGGAGAAAGCAAAGAGGAACAACCCAAGTAAGTAAAAATTAAACTTTTATGAATTAAAATTTGATTTAATGTTTCATGATTAGATTTATGTTCCCATAAAATTTTTCATCTAGAATTCTTGTCTAAGCTCTAATTAAAAAATTAATTTGTTAAACTAGAATTTAAATAATTTATAATGTTTAACTCTTTCAATGGATCGTTTTCTTTCATTAAAAATATCACCACCTTTGTTTATATAAAATATATAAAAGTCATAAATTATTACCCCAATTGGAATATTAAAAAGAAAAAAAAGAATTGGTTTGAATCTAATAAATTGCATATTAAAATTTTTTATTCCAAAAAGAAAATTTTTAGAACTTAATTCCAACGATCTAAATTAGACGCATAGGCTAATCTATCAATACATCAAAACTCAATTCAAAAATTCAAAAAAAAAATACACATGAAGATCTACCAACTTATAATTTTAATTTATATTTTTTTTGGAATTTTGTTTACAACAAAGAATCAAAAATGTAATACCCTGTTCCCAGAATACGTACTTAGTTGCGTATTCAGCTTTTCGACCGTATTTTTCGATTTACTTTCTGTATTTGACCGATTTCAATTTCAAATATCATTTTCCAATATATTAGGTTTTCTATGATTTTCTGGATTTTTCCTGAATTAAAATAAATTTCTTCAAAACCGGTGTCGACCAGTGTCGCTGATCGATTCCTGGAATTTTAATTCTCAAACAGTTAGGAATTTCTAGATGGTCCTTTAGACTTTATTTCTTAGAATCATATTCCCTACCTAAATACTTTTTCTGAGAATTTTATAAATTTATGAAAATTCCAACGGAGTCGGTAGATAACTGATTCCGGGATTTTTAGTTTTAAAACTATAAAGTATTTCTTAAAAAGGATTTCACTATTAGTCTTCATATATTATTATTGATTTTTGGTAAAATTTACGAGTCGTTCTGAGATACTTGAATTTCGGACGATTTCGGTATTTTCCGAAATGTTTTCCGCATACTTGATTTAAACCTAGGAATCCATGTTTTCAATATTTTCAATTTCCAAGTTAGAGTAAATATCTTCCTTATGAATTTCTTTCCATTTTTCCTTTTCCTTTATTCCTCTTTCTCCACAACCACAAATTTTTCCCATTTTTCCAAAATACAAATCTCTTCCAAAAATTTCAACCCCACACAATTTTCTCACCTACTTCCTCATTAAAATCCCACTCATTCTCTCTCTCCCCATGGCCGCCAAGTGGCCAAGGAGAAGGACACTCATCTCACCCCCCTATTTACACAAAACCCCCTCTCATTTCTTTAATTGCATCTCCTTTACAAAAATCTAACACCTATATAAACAATCTCTTTACATTCTTTTCCTTTTTCTTCATTTCACCTAAGTGCTAGCCCTCACCAAGAGATCTCTCCTCCTTCTCAACCTCAACCCTAGCTCCAAGAACCACCTCAAGGACTTCATCCCCACCTCAAGCAACTGATTTGGAGCTTGGATCGTAGCTCTTTTCGTCGCCAAGGATCACATAGGTGCCATTTGACGACCACACTCTTCCCGGACTCGTAAAGCTTCAATCGAACCTTTCCTAGTGAGTATATCTACTCACCAAGACTTGTGAACTCCTTTGTGTACTTGTGTTGACAATTCATGTTCACTTGAGCCATAAAAATCACTTTTTTAGACCCTCAAACAAACCCTAGAAATCTGTCCTGTTTGCTGTTTTCCCACGATTAGTCGACTAGACCTAGGGACTAGTCGACTAATCCACTGTAGTTGAAACTTAACCTTTTCTGATTTCACAGTTTTAGTCGACTAGGCCAGATTTCCAGTCGACTAGATATCCCTAGTCGACTACTAGAATTCCCCTAGTCGACTCCTGAAATAAACTCAACTCTCTGTATCTCAAACTTAGTCGACTTAAGTATCCATTAGTCGACTAGTAGTTCCCTGTTAGTCGACTACCCTTACAACCCTAGTCGACTAACTTTCCCTGAAACAGAACCCAACTCTCTGTTTCCCAGTTTTAGTCGACTCATCCAGACTAGTAGTCGACTTAAGACCCCTATTAGTCGACTAACCCTTCCACCTAGTCGACTAATTCTGACTGTTTGACTTGGTTGTTTCTGTTCTGAATTTGGATCTTATTGTTGATACACGTGTGGCATATTATTCTTCTTCTTGCTTCTTAACTGGTACTACATGACATGTTACTTGATAGACATTATCTCATATTACTTCATGACTTGTTATTACATATCATCGCTCCATAACTTGTTAAAATGTGAAAATCACCACTTATCATGCCATCACTTGAACCAAGCATGATACGCTTGACTTTTGCATAAAATGGACCAACTTACACATGGGTCGGGGGAAAACATGCGGATATCGATATGTGTTCGTGTTTACAGTGGCTTTTAGGAATGTTGTGCAACTCATGTTCCGGTCTGACCTGTGGGCCTCCAGGGGACCGAGGGGAGTGCTTGCTCCCTCTATTACTGGTACCATCATGATAAGGGCATACATAAGTCCCTCCTGTTTAGCCTAGCGGCTGGCTTCCGTCTCCAAGCAACGAACAATCCTGGACCGTTATCCCGGGCATGTACGGGGTCCACTGTAAACATAGTTCGTCGATACAACCGCTGATTTCCAATAACAACCTTGCTTTACTAGGATATGGATCTATGTGCTCTGAGACGCTGGGTCACATAGTTAGATATCACAGTAAGACAAGTAATAATAATAAGATGTTAACTGTAAATCTAATGTATTAGGACTTTATCCCTTCATGCTTTTCATACTTGTTAGCTGATATTCCTTATATGGTTTCACACTACTTATTCATGTCTCTTAGCCACTTGGCTGTAGTCCGTTTATTGTTTATATGTCTTGACTCCTTGGATTTGCATATTCAGATTCCGAAGCTTGGAACGAAGTGGAGCCATCCACAGAGGACCAAGCTTACTTTAGCGAGCAGGCGGACTAGTTCCAGTCCCTTCGTGCCAGACTTACCTTTTGACTCACGAGATTCTCTTTCTACTTGTGAGCTTTTGTATACATATTTGTATATATTTCTTTTGGACTTGGTTATGATGTAATACACATGTATTGTGTAATACTTTATAATATCCTGTGATAACTTTGTATGTGTACTCTTTATGTTGGCATATGTATTGATACCACGCTTTGTCGCGTATTCCGTTTCTTGTTGTACTTTTTGCTTAGCGTATATACGTGTGGGGCAATTTCTGGCCTACGTATATACGTCGCAGTGACGTCCCCGTATCAGTGGATTCGGGGCGTTACAGGTTGGTATCAGAGCCTAGGCTCTCACACCTGAAGTACAATCGAGCGGCAAATTTTAATAATTTGCTGATGCCAACTACAATATACAAAGTTATTAAGTCCTTCTTAATTCCTTCCTTGATTCATTCCCTTGTATCCTAAACTCCTTCCAATTGTTTTCAAATTCCAGTTTTCTATTCCTAACTCGGTATGGAGAGAAGAACGGGACGTAACCACTCGGGGCAATCGTCGAATGGACCCACGGGAGAGAATGTGGATATTTTGAAGGTCATTCAGACGATGATGGAAAACCAGCAGCAGCAGACTGAACTCCTCAGGCAAGAATTGGCAGCACCGAAAGAGCAGAGGCCGGAAACATTTCAGACTTCAGGAGGCTGCAGCCAGCCATCTTCACGGGAGGCGAGAAACCATTGGATGCTGAACAGTGGTTGACAGATACCACAGATCTGCTGAATGCAGCCAGGGTACCAAAGGAGAACCAAGTTGAGGTCGCCAAGATTCAGTTGAAAGATGTTGCTAGAACTTGGTGGCTTGCTGAAGAGGCCAGACTGGAGAAGCCTGTCTCCTGGGACACATTCTCCAAGAGCTTCTATGCCAGATTCTTCCCAGCTACTGCACAGAAGGACATGGAAGAGCAGTTTATCAGGCTCCAGCAAGGGAGCAAGTCCGTGGACGAGTATGCTGCAGAGTTTCTTAGATTGAGCCGCTTTGCTCCGTACATGGTGACGGATGAGGAGAAGCGGGCAAGCAGGTTCCAGCAGGGTCTGCAGATGGACATACAAGTTTTCCTGATGCCCCAGCAGTTGAAGACTTATTCGGAGGTTCTCACCATAGCTCGAGAAGTTGAGCGTGGGCTTGAGAAGAAGAAGGTTGACCAGATGGGGAACCAGGCCATGAAGAGGCCATTTGTACCAATGGGAAGAGGAGGCCCATATAGAGCAGCGAAAGTTCAGAGGCAACCTTTCAGGCCAGCTCCTTACCAGACGGCCCAACCAGTTTCTTTCTGCAGTTATTGTCAGAAGCTAGGGCATATCCGACAGAATTGCCGGAGGGCAAATGGGTTGTGTTTGGTGTGTGGATCACGGGATCATTCTATAGAGACCTGTCCACACAGGAGATTGGGGGTCGCCAACCAGACTTTGTCAGCACTTCCAGGACCCAATGGACAGAGAGTGCTACCAGGGCCACTTGGGCAGAGGAATCAGGGACCAGTGATGAGGAGAGCTCTTCCCCTTCCGCCACAGCATGTTGTTCGCCCAGTCCAGAGAGGAGCCAGGACTGCAGCAGGGCATGGTAGAGGTCAGGCTTACACTCTTACGGTAGAAGAGGCTGAGGCTTCAGAGGAAGTGATAACAGGTACCATCAGAGTTTATTCAAAACCTGTTCTCGCTCTCTTCGATTCAGGTGCATCCCATTGTTATATCTCAGACCATTTTGTGGCTTTGCATTCTATACCTGTTAAATCTTTAGACCACAAATGGGAGATTAGTACAGGGAATGGGGTAGTCATATCTTCTAGAGTTTGTACTGATTGTCCAGTAGAACTTTGTGATAAGATCTTGGCCATAGATATGATCGTACTAGACACCAAAGGGTACGACGTAATCTTAGGCATGACCTGGCTCAGTCAGTACCATGCAGTTATTGATTGTAGGGAGAAGAAAATCAATTTCAGAATCCCTCATCAACCGGAGTTCCAATTCAGTGGGGAAGTGAAGTCTACCAAGGGAAAGACTCGGCTGACTACTTCGGAGGTTCAGAAGCAGAAGGTACCGGTGGGAAGAATTCCCAGGGGTGTTTGCTGAGATCTCAGGACTGCCACCTGAAAGGATGATCGAGTTCTCTATTGACACAGTTCCAGGAGCAGCTCCTATATCCAAGGCTCCGTACAGGATGGCACCGACGGAGTTAGAGATTTTGAAGAAGCAGCTGCAGGAATATTCAGACAGGGGATTGATTAGGCCAAGTACTTCACCATGGGGAGCTCCAGTACTGTTGGCCAATAAGAAGGATGGTGGTAAGAGACTTTGCATTGACTATAGGGAGTTGAACAAAGTTACCATCAAGAACAAGTATCCCTTACCCAGGATTGATGATCTGTTTGATCAGCTTCATGGAGCCCGTGTATTCTCTAAATTGGATTTACAGTCGGGTTACCATCAGCTGAGGGTGAAGAAGGAGGATATCCCGAAGACGGCATTCAGGATCCGTTATGGCCACTATGAGTTTCTAGTTATGCCTTTCGGAGTCACCAATGCCCCTTCAGTTTTCATGGATTTGATGAACCGAGTGTTCTCGCCCTATCTGGATCAGTTTGTTGTTGTTTTCATAGATGACATCCTGATCTATTCAAAGAACAGCAGGGAGCATGCAGAGCACTTGAGGATTGTGTTGCAGACTCTCCAGCAGGAGCAGCTTCATGCTAAGAGGAGCAAGTGTGATTTCTGGTTGGACAGCATAGCTTTCCTTGGACACATAGTTTCAGCAGAAGGGATTTCAGTTGACCCCAGCAAAGTCTAGGCAGTGAGGGATTGGCAGATTCCGAGGACAGTGACTGAGATTAAGAGTTTTCTTGGACTAGCCGGATATTACAGACGCTTTGTCCAGGATTTCTCTAGGATTGCAGCTCCATTGACCAGGCTCACCAGGAAAGGGGAAAGGTACATATGGACAGAGGAGTGTACTGCAGCATTTGAGCAATTGAAGCAGAGGCTCATTTCAGCTCCAATCTTGAGGACTCCCTCAGGTAGAGGAGGGATGGTCATCTACAGTGATGCATCAGGTAAAGGCCTGGGGTGTGTGCTTATGCAACATGGTTATGTTATAGCATATGCATCAAGGCAACTGAAGACTCATGAGCGGAATTACCCAACTCATGACTTGGAGCTAGCAGCTGTGATATTTGCATTGAAGATCTGGAGGCATTATCTTCTGGGAGATAAAGTGTTGATATACACTGATCACAAGAGCCTCAAGTATATTTTCTCGCAGAAAGAGTTGAATATGAGGCAGAGGAGATGGCTTGAATTGATGGCAGACTATGATATTGACTTGCAATATCATCCAGGCAAGGTCAATACAGTTCCAGATGCACTGAGCAGGATGCCAGAGAATAGAGTGCTTGTCCAGCTCACTCAGCAGAAGGAGTTGATTCGAGACTTCATCAGTTTGGACTTGATGATAGTTCGAAGGACTGAGAAGGCAGGACAGTTCATGACTTTGCAGATTCAGTCAACATTGATTGATGAGATCAGGGAAGCTCAGAAGGAAGATCCCAGGTTACAGACATTCCGAGCTCAGGTAGAGGCTGGATTGAGGACTGATATCTGTATTCATCCAGATGGTGCCTTATATTTCGGTAGCAGGATTTGTGTTCCCCAAGGGGAAGTTAGACAGAAGATTTTGGCAGAAGCACACAGTTCAGCATATTCCATCCACCCAGGGGGAAACAAGATGTATCAGGACTTGAAGAAGCAGTTTTGGTGGAATGCTATGAAGAGGGAGATAGCTCAGTTTGTAGCCAAGTGCCTGGTGTGCCAGCAGATAAAGATAGAGCATCAGAGGACAGCTGGGCTTCTGCAACCTTTACCGATACCTGAGTGGAAGTGGGAGCACATCACCATGGATTTTGTCACGGCATTACCTCGAAGTCCTAAAGGTAATAATGCTGTGTGGGTAATCATTGACCGTCTCACCAAGTCAGCTCACTTTATACCATTCAGGGTGGGACAGTCAACGAGGTCTTGGCAGACAAGTACTTGAAGGAGATAGTTCGTCTGCATGGAGTTCCAGTCAGTATTGTTTCAGATAGAGACACAAGATTCAGATCCCATTTTTGGGAGAGTCTCCAAGAAAGTTTGGGGACCCGTCTGCAATTCAGTACATCATATCATCCTCAGACAGACGGGCAATCTGAGAGGACTATCCAGATTCTTGAAGATATGCTAAGGGCCTGCATGATTGAGTTTAAGGGATCTTGGGAAGATCATCTTCACTTGGCTGAGTTTTCTTATAACAACAGCTATCAGGCAAGTATCAAGATGGCACCTTTTGAGCACTGTATGGAAGGAAGTGTCGGTCACCGATTTGTTGGGATGAAGTCGGTGAGAGGAGACTTTTGGGGCCAGAGATTCTGATTCAGACAACAGAGAAAGTCAGAGTCATCAGAGATCACCTCAGGGCAGCACAGAGCCGTCAGAAGAGTTGGGCAGATTCACAGAGAAGGCCATTGGAGTTCCAGGCAGGAGATCATGTGTTCTTGAGGATATCACCTACCAAGGGAGTCATCCGGTTCGGTATTCGTGGAAAGCTGAGTCCGAGATATATCGGCCCATTCGAAATTTTGGAGCGAGTGGGAGATGTGTCTTACAGATTGGCCTTACCTCCATCTTTGGACGGTGTGCACAATGTTTTCCACGTATCACAGTTAAGGAAGTATGTAAAGGATGATAGTCATATTTTGGATCATTCCGAACTGGAACTGCAGCCAGATTTATCATATCAGGAGCAGCCGATGGCCATTTTGGATAAGAGTGTGAAGACACTGAAGAACAAGGCTATACCATTGGTATTGGTGTCTTGGAACAGACATGCACCGGGAGAAGCCACATGGGAACGAGAGGATGTTATCCGAGAGCGTTACCCTCAACTCTTCACATCTTGATTTGGTAAAAGCTCTTTCCTTCTATTCTTTTCTACTGTTATCTCTCATCTTTTCCTTATCTATCTGTTACCTTTCCTGTTACCTTTCACCTTATGAAATTTCGAGGACGAAATTTTTGTAAGGTGGGTGGATTGTAATACCCTGTTCCCAGAATACGTACTTAGTTGCGTATTCAGCTTTTCGACCGTATTTTTTGATTTACTTCCTGTATTTGACCGATTTCAATTTCAAATATCATTTTCCAATATATTAGGTTTTCTATGATTTTCTGGATTTTTCCTGAATTAAAATAAATTTCTTCAAAACCGGTGTCGACCAGTGTCGCTGATCGATTCTTGGAATTTTAATTCTCAAACAGTTAGGAATTTCTAGATGGTCCTTTAGACTTTATTTCTTAGAATCATATTCCCTACCTAAATACTTTTTCTGAGAATTTTATAAATTTATGAAAATTCCAACGGAGTCGGTAGATAACTGATTCCGGGATTTTTAGTTTTAAAACTATAAAGTATTTCTTAAAAAGGATTTCACTATTAGTCTTCATATATTATTATTGATTTTTGGTAAAATTTACGAGTCGTTCCGAGATACTTGAATTTCGGACGATTTCGGTATTTTCCGAAATGTTTTCCGCATACTTGATTTAAACCTAGGAATCCATGTTTTCAATATTTTCAATTTCCAAGTTAGAGTAAATATCTTCCTTATGAATTTCTTTCCATTTTTCCTTTTCCTTTATTCCTCTTTCTCCACAACCACAAATTTTTCCCATTTTTCCAAAATACAAATCTCTTCCAAAAATTTCAACCCCACACAATTTTCTCACCTACTTCCTCATTAAAATCCCACTCATTCTCTCTCTCCCCATGGCCGGCCAAGTGGCCAAGGAGAAGGACACTCATCTCACCCCCCTATTTACACAAAACCCCCTCTCATTTCCTTTAATTGCATCTCCTTTACAAAAATCTAACACCTATATAAACAATCTCTTTACATTCTTTTCCCTTTTTCTTCATTTCACCTAAGTGCTAGCCCTCACCAAGAGATCTCTCCTCCTTCTCAACCTCAACCCTAGCTCCAAGAACCACCTCAAGGACTTCATCCCCACCTCAAGCAACTGATTTGGAGCTTGGATCGTAGCTCTTTTCGTCGCCAAGGATCACATAGGTGCCATTTGACGACCACACTCTTCCCGGACTCGTAAAGCTTCAATCGAACCTTTCCTAGTGAGTATATCTACTCACCAAGACTTGTGAACTCCTTTGTGTACTTGTGTTGACAATTCATGTTCACTTGAGCCATAAAAATCACTTTTTTAGACCCTCAAACAAAACCCTAGAAATCTGTCCTGTTTGCTGTTTTCCCACGATTAGTCGACTAGACCTAGGGACTAGTCGACTAATCCACTGTAGTTGAAACTTAACCTTTTCTGATTTCACAGTTTTAGTCGACTAGGCCAGATTTCCAGTCGACTAGATATCCCTAGTCGACTACTAGAATTCCCCTAGTCGACTCCTGAAATAAACTCAACTCTCTGTATCTCAAACTTAGTCGACTTAAGTATCCATTAGTCGACTAGTAGTTCCCTGTTAGTCGACTACCCTTACAACCCTAGTCGACTAACTTTCCCTGAAACAGAACCCAACTCTCTGTTTCCCAGTTTTAGTCGACTCATCCAGACTAGTAGTCGACTTAAGACCCCTATTAGTCGACTAACCCTTCCACCTAGTCGACTAATTCTGACTGTTTGACTTGGTTGTTTCTGTTCTGAATTTGGATCTTATTGTTGATACACGTGTGGCATATTATTCTTCTTCTTGCTTCTTAACTGGTACTACATGACATGTTACTTGATAGACATTATCTCATATTACTTCATGACTTGTTATTACATATCATCGCTCCATAACTTGTTAAAATGTGAAAATCACCACTTATCATGCCATCACTTGAACCAAGCATGATACGCTTGACTTTTGCATAAAATGGACCAACTTACACATGGGTCGGGGGAAAACATGCGGATATCGATATGTGTTCGTGTTTACAGTGGCTTTTAGGAATGTTGTGCAACTCATGTTCCGGTCTGACCTGTGGGCCTCCAGGGGACCGAGGGGAGTGCTTGCTCCCTCTATTACTGGTACCATCATGATAAGGGCATACATAAGTCCCTCCTGTTTAGCCTAGCGGCTGGCTTCCGTCTCCAAGCAACGGAACAATCCTGGACCGTTATCCCGGGCATGTACGGGGTCCACTGTAAACATAGTTCGTCGATACAACCGCTGATTTCCAATAACAACCTTGCTTTACTAGGATATGGATCTATGTGCTCTGGGACGCTGGGTCACATAATTAGATATCACAGTAAGACAAGTAATAATAATAAGATGTTAACTGTAAATCTAATGTATTAGGACTTTATCCCTTCATGCTTTTCATACTTGTTAGCTGATATTTCTTATATGGTTTCACACTACTTATTCATGTCTCTTAGCCACTTGGCTGTAGTCCGTTTATTATTTATATGTCTTGACTCCTTGGATTTGCATATTCAGATTCCGAAGCTTGGAACGAAGTAGAGCCATCCACAGAGGACCAAGCTTACTTTAGCGAGCAGGCGGACTAGTTCCAGTCCCTTCGTGCCAGACTTACCTTTTGACTCACGAGATTCTCTTTCTACTTGTGAGCTTTTGTATACATATTTGTATATATTTCTTTTGGACTTGGTTATGATGTAATACACATGTATTGTGTAATACTTTATAATATCCTGTGATAACTTTGTATGTGTACTCTTTATGTTGGCATATGTATTGATACCACGCTTTGTCGCGTATTCCGTTTCTTGTTGTACTTTTTGCTTAGCGTATATACGTGTGGGACAATTTCTGGCCTACGTATATACGTCGCAGTGACGTCCCCGTATCAGTGGATTCGGGGCGTTACAAAAAACAAAAGAAAACAAAAAAAACCCCGAATTCTGTACAGTCAAGCCAGAACCAGGCCTGGCCTGGCCTGGCCGGCCCAGGCCAGGTCGGCCCGGATAGGACAGGGCCGGCCTGGCCTGACCCGGGCCAGGCAGGCTAGCAACAGGCCTTGGGCCTGCTCCAAAAAAAAAAAAAAGAAGAAAAGAAAACGAAATTCTGGACCAGGCGTGGCCTGGCCTGGTCCAGCCCGGGCCTAAGCTGGGCCTGAGCCAGGCTCTGGGCTTGGGCTATTAGTTATAAATAAAAAAAATAAAAAAAAAAAGAAAAGAAAAGAAAGAAAGAGATAAAGAAGGTGAATTGACATATTAAAATAATTAGTTAAAAATATCAAAAAAATAGAGAAAAATATAAACTACAATCTACACTACTTCTACTTTCATGCTAAAATTTTCAGAAGAATAGCAACATAAATTAAATCAAATTACTCCCTTTAAAGTCAGTTTTGTTAAATAGTAAATTAGAACCCGTTAAGAAATTTAATGTTAAAAAGCCTTTAAAAACCAATAAAAGAAGATTTAAAATTAGTCAAATTAAACCTGCTAGTTTCATGTAATCCAAAGGATCATACTCCCTACCTTAAGTTAATTAATCAAGATTAAATAAATAAAAGATCCTAATAATTTCTATTGAAATACTTTATGTAGATTTACCGAGATTCTAGGATTTGCAGTGCTTTGAATTGTGATCTAGCTCAAGTGAGTGTTTCACTTTTTTGTTTAATTTTATTAAATTTTATTTGGTGAGTGTTTCACTTCTTTGTTTAATTTTATTTAATTTTTTGTGAGTGTTCTCTTTCTTCTTCAAGTAAATAAGAATTTTGTGAGTGTTTTCTCTTCCTTCTATAATTCTATTTTGTGAGTGTTTCAATTTTTTGTTTAATTTTATTTAATTGTGTTGTGAGTGTTCGTTCTTGTGCAATTCCTTATTCACCGTTGTCGGTATGCATTTACATATTACACTTATCATTTCATGTGACTTTCTGTTGTATTTTATCAGTTTGATTACTTGTACTACTTCATGAGACATCCATGATTATTCACTTTATTTACGTAGTTGATAGGAGCTTGTATCTGTGCCATTTCATTGGTAGTTTATTGTTGTTTGCTTAGGTCTAGTTTTGATACCCCTTAGACTGTGACTTGACTCAGCTTGATTTTGAGGTTGATATAATTGGTATTAGTTATCAAATTTGATATTCATGTATTTGATTATTACTCATCCTGAGTATCTTGATTTTCATGAGAAACTTAATTGTTTATACATGATATCTACCTGATACTATTGTCCATGTTACTTAACTGCTGGGAAAATATTATTACACGGTAACAACACCGTCATGTTATACTTGTTACATATTCCTGTTATACCGGTATCCTGTTCATTGATATTATATATTCTTGTTATACCGGTATCCTAATTACATGTTGATATTGTTACCGTGACTACCACCGAGTTATCCCAGTGATTCAAATAACATGCACATTAAGTAATCTTGATAAACTAATAACATGATATTAAACAACTTACACTGGGATTGGGGAGATTGATGGAGGAAACAGCGTCTGTATTTTGGGTGGACTTAGGATTTAGGTTGCGCAGCCGAAAGAGGGTTCCACTGCAGGGTTCCCGTGGGGTGACTGGCACCCCATCCTGTTCCTGTTATACATGTACCTGTTCCTGACTACCTTGTGGTAGGTCCTGGTTCAGCGCCAGGAGTCTGGGCCGTGTCCCGAGTATGCACGGGACCCACCTAAAACACAGACAATGTCTCCAACCGATCAGTTTCAATAACTGAGGATCTCGATTGGCATGTGTGGTAGGCGTAGTATGGGATGCGTCTATTACATGTGGCAATTGGTGTTCGCTGACATAATTAATAATGATAAACCGTTAATGTATTGTGACTAACCGTGATCACCTGACTGTATATACATGTATAAACTATGATAGATATAGGATTGTACATCAAACTAGTGACATATGCTAGGTTATACCGTATGACATCAGTTGTTCGTTTATGGTTATTTTACTTGTCTTTTATCTGCACGCTTATTCATGTTATTATTATTCAGTTGTTTGTTTATCATGTTATTTAGTTATCTTATGTTTGCAGTTAACTTGTTATTATTTTGTGTACATTATTTATATACACGAGCAGTCCTCTTTACACACACACTCATTAGATCGCTTCTGACGACCCTGAATTCGCACGTCCAGGGATTTTTGGACACCTTCTTATATTGTTTAGGTGTTCGTGTGATCGTACACTTCGCGAGGAGCTGGAATCTCTCTTTTCTTGACTATAGGTATTCTTGTTCTTTTATTCATGTTATTTCCTGATTATATCTTTATCGCATCCAGTTGCCATTTCTTTCCTGTATTCATCTGTTATCATTGTGTTAGATATTATATGTCATATTGCAGTGATATTAATTTATCATAGTAGATTTTAACAGCTTGTTCAGGTTACTTTAGGCTTAGCGTGTATGCGTGGGGTATTTTCTCGCGTATATACGTCGCCGACCTTCGTCGCGACTCCGTTTCCACGTATTCTGGGAGAGGGGCGTGACAAGAAACCTTTCACACCCATCTAGAAATGATGTCAAGGAAGAGAATGCCGAAATGGACAAAAGAAACAAAGGTCCTAAAAGAATTTTTTTTTCCTTCAAGATTAACACAGGTGATAGATGTAATCAATATCAAGGGTGTGGACATATAACTACTGACTGCACCACTCATGTATTTCTGATTATTGATGTATTGATGTATTTCTGTTGGAATATTGTTGTCTAGTACAGGTTTGTATAACTAATCTTTTGATAATCTTCATTTATCTGTCCAAAAGTTTAAGGTAGTTTGAACAAAATTTTGTGAAGTTAAGGTGGTTTCTATTTGAAGTTTAAAAGTTGAGGGTAGTTTCTTATGCATTTATAAGTTCAAAATAGTTCAAGTTAAAATTTTGAAAGTTCAGTGTGTTTTCTATAAAAAGTTCAAAAATTTTAGTGGCAAAATTAAAACAGGGGCTTTTTAATCATATTGAGGCACATGTTAATCACGAGCCATAATTTTAAATGGAACACTAATAGGAGGTATTTGAGCAGAAACATAAAAAAGTTCGTGGAATTTTCGAGAACAAAAAAGTTGAGGATATTTTTGAGTAAAATCCTAGTAGTTGATGATATTTTTGAAGAATTTAGCCTTTCTTTAATTATATATAAATTTAAAGTCCATTCTCTCATTTGGGCCCAACCCCCATGTATTTTTGGGCCAGCCCATTTTTAGCACGGGTAAAACACTGGGTACAATTGCTTCTGGTATGACTTTAGCATAATGAGATTGTAAAAAAAAAATAATTAGTTACATCAAGATTGATATATTCTCAAATATTTGGTTGACAAATATTTTCCATTGAAAAATACAAAGACTTGAGAATATTCTAATGTATATTAGGAATATATATGTGCATATATATATATATCAAACATGATGTGAGAATATTTTTCTTCATGACAAAGAAAGCAAATATTCAGAGCCAAATATAGAGAAAAGAGGGGGGAAGATTATTTTCCTTTTTTAAAAAGATTATTGAATGCCTATAAAAGAATTGTATGTTGGACCAAAGACCCATCACTCTAGTTTTAATGATGATTAACTCATATAGTTATGATACTAATGATCTTGTGCTCATTTAACTTCAGATTTTCTATCAAGATCTTAGTCGTTGTTTAATTTCGACAAAAGATTCGAAGTCAAGTTTTGAAGCTAGCACGTGTTGATTCAAGAGCTCGTGCTTCAAAAATCACATCAAGTACTCAAGAGGAGTTTAGCTCTTTGGATCAAGGTTTGGACCAAGTCAAGATGGAGAAAGAAAATTTTCAAGAGAAGATTTTCAAGACTTGAGTCTTAGTTTATAAGTGTTAAGATTTTGTTTTATAATAAAATGTAAAGGATAGATTAGTTGTGGATTACTCATGCTCATATACACACACATACAGACAAAATATTTTATAACTTTCATGTTAAATAGTTTTTGAAAAAATACCGGTTTTGATTTAAGTTTTAATTCTATGCTTCAAAAATAGTTCACATGTCTATAATATGTGTTGATTTTTGATCACACATATCTGTACTTCAAAGTATTTCAATGAACTTATTTCTGTGGATTTTATAGAATTTAAGATGTATTTTTAAAAGTTGTTAAAACTAGTTTTTGGGCTGCTGGCGGTCGATCGACCGGTCGACCGACGTGCACAAGACGTGCACAAGCCCATGTGACTTGAGCTCAGTCGACCGATTGGTCAACCACAGTAGACATTGGCCGATCGGCCGGTCGACCGACTGAGTTTATAGAGCTCTCGGGTTTTCTCGGTCGACCGGGCGGCCGACCGTTTCTGCTGATCTGCTCGACACTCTTATAGTTTTCTGGCCATAACTTTTTTTCTTATATTCAATCAATATGATTTAAATTGAATTTTAAAATATGATGTTTAGAGCTACATTTGATATTCAATAATCATTTTTTGATTCAAATGTTAAAGATGTCAAATATTAGGTTGAAGTCTATTCTTGTTTTTAAAATAGTTTACAGTTTTTGATTTGATACCTTTCAGTATTTTATTGATAACAATCTACTCCGAAAAGATATTGATTTGATTTAAGTTGAATAACAAAGAAGACTTAAATATCTACAAATTCTTTGTATATATGTATTTTCAAATTCTAATGTTTTAGGCCTCAAAACTATGCTCAAAGTTGACCTATTGCACAGTTTAGGTCTGTAGTCGGTCAACCGCCAGACTCCAACAGTCAAAATTTGATCATCGGTCGGTTGACCAGACAATCGACTGACAGGCCATTTCTGATAGTGTTTGAACCATAACGGTGGCTAGTTTTTCTTAGCATATAAATATGGAGTTTTTTGGTGAGTTTTAAATAAGTTTTTCAAGAGCTAATTTTTTCATCTTTAATAGAATTATTCCAACAAGTTTTTATAGCTTCATTGCCATATCAAAAGAGAATTTATCAAGAGTGATTCTCTTGAGTTTTCAAAAGCTTTTTTTTTAGTTTTTCACTTCCACATCTATCTTATTTTCTCACACAAGATTGAGCTTTTCATTGCTATATTCATCCTATAGGGATCCTTGTTGTGAGAGTATTTTGTTGGTGATCAAAGTGTAAAGATCACAAAGTGTTCAGGTTGAGGCGTCGGCGAGCTGGGGGTTCGCGTTGTGTTGAGTTCTTGAGGGAGCTTATTGTAGAGGTGCGGTCTCGACAAGCTAGTGAGCTTACGTGTGTTGTTCTTGCGGGAACAAGTGAGGGACTTACGAGTCTAAGAGTTTTTGAGAGAGCTCGTTGTAGGTGTTGCAGCACCGAGTGATCTTGCGGGATCGTTTATAGAAGAAACCCTTCATAGTGGTGAAGGTGGGAACGTAGAGCAAGTGGCTCGAACCTCAAAATAATTCTCCAGTGTTTGTGATTACTCATCTCTCTCTTTTTACTCATTTGTGTTTATATATCTTGCATGCTTTTATTGTTTATCTCTATATGCTTGATATATCTGTGCTCAATTGAATCTATGCTTTGGATTGTTTGCTCACACTAGTATTTAATCAAGAGAGCTTTAGTGGCACCTCAACGCTTAATGTAGAGAAATCTTAAGGAGATAGTTTAAAGCCCTTCACTGGGAATTCAGCTTTACTCCTTGGTTATACATCGTGTGTTAGTTTAGTTTGCGTAATAGTTTTTAATTCCGCATTAGTTGGCATTTGATTAGCTAGTTACCTATTCACCCTTCTAGGTGACTTACAATTGGTATCAGAGCTTGGTGCTCTTGATTTGGGTCTAACAACTTTCAGTTAAAAATTCTCATTTTTTGCTAATCACAATATTTGCATACACACACACACATGAATTTCATGACACCTCCCATGTTTGACATTCTTGACTTTCAAACTTGAAAAGTTAAGATGTTCATGTACTTAAAAGCCTTAGGTATTTATGTTTATCTTACCACCATTAAAGATTCATATTGTGCTAATGGCAAGTATCTTGAGGCTAATGCAAAAGCCATCCATGCATTGAGGTCAACCCTAAATGATGAACATTTATTTAGGGTTTTTAATTTTGATTCGGCTTTTGTAATATAAAACACTCTTTGCTCTCTTGAGGAACAAACGCCACATGATAACGAGTGTGACTCGGATGATGGAAGTGCTACTTCTAACATGTACTACATGGCCCAAGGGGATGACCCCTTTGAGGTATATTCTGAATCTGAGTTTGAAGAAGATGTGGATATGTCTATATTTTGTCAACAACTTCTTAAGAAATATGAATTGTTAAAAGAAAAAATTCTTTTAAAGATAAACTTGAAATTGTTTCAAATGAAAATAAAATTTTCTTGAATGAAAATGAATCTTTGAGAATTCAAGTTGTTTTGTTTTCTAAGGATAAAGAGAATGTTTTAAGAGAAAAAAGATTTTTTGAAAAAGAAAATTGTTTTGAAGGAAAAAGAAATAAATCTATTTCTAAAGTGAAAAAGAATTTTATTTCTCATGCTCATATTTCTTCTTCAAATGTTGATAATGAAAATTTTGCTTTGAAGAAAAATATTGATTGTTTGTGCTCCACTTTGAGCCAATGTGTATTTAACCATTCTAGATTGGAATCTATGTTTCGAAAGAAACAAGTTCTACACTTGCATGCACATACCCCATGGCATACACATGCACACCATGCTCGCACCCCACATTTGTATGCTAGTGTGTATACATGTACACATTGTGGCTGCAAAGGCCATCTTGCAAGATTTTATTTTGATAAATTATATTCTTCAGATTTTGTAAATAAGAATATTTGGGTTCCTATTGCTACTAACCCCATGGACCCAAAAAAATATGGGTACCAAAATTCCCACCACTTATCTTTGATGTAGGTGTGGGTTCTCACAAAACGTGAGAGAATTGGTGCCTTG
The DNA here is from genome assembly GCA_038442645.1 of Agave tequilana. Taxonomy (NCBI): domain Eukaryota; kingdom Viridiplantae; phylum Streptophyta; class Magnoliopsida; order Asparagales; family Asparagaceae; genus Agave; species Agave tequilana. The sequence goes on from JAVJIF010004196.1 coordinate 85,617, forward strand.
ATGGTGCATGCGTTTGAGCTTGACGGACACATCATTTATGCATCGCTATCAAGGAAGTATGGTGGGAGGACCACCTCATGTTTTGAAGAAATAGATTGGTTACATTAATTTCGGTAACCATTTCATCCTCTACTTTTAAAAAAAATATTTTTAATGCTTTTAAGCTAGTGTAGTGACCTAGATTCAATCATATGTTGTTTTATGTTTAAGGATGAGTTGATTGGTTGTTAGCTATGCATGTATTTTTAAAAAAAAAAGCTTTATTCATGTTTTTAATAGATTTACATGCCTATATCATGTTTATATACATATTCTATTAAAACTTGTGTTATACATGTACAATTTTTGAGATACATGCTTACATGCTCTATTTCTTTTATGTACTCAATTTGTTGTTTGATTGTACATTGTATGTCCTATTTTTGATGATTCTTACATGATTACATGATATATCATATTTGTGAAAAAAAATTCATATGAGTTTTATCTTTAAGCTTTTTGATTCAATTCATGAATATATTATTCACATGAATCTCGTATACTCACTTTTATGTTTACTTATGACTTTATTTCATGAGTATTTATGAGCTATATAGTTTTTGAGTGACAATTCTTGTGTTGATATACATGTTTCATGAGATATATATGATTTGATTTCTTATTTGAAGGATCTTTAACTAGTTTTAAAAAAAATATTTTAAAATAGCTATTTATTCTTCAATTTGGTAGTATTTTCAAACTATACTCAAATTACTTTCAAAATCTTACTTTTGAAAACTTTCAAGGGCGATTGGGTGGGTGACCATGCCTTGTATGTCATAATGACTATTTCTTTATCATGTGCATGATAAGGGTAGATTGAAATGAGTTATACACATAATTTTCATGATATTTTTGCATACTCATACTTGTTTTCTATATATGTATACTTCAAATCTCAAGTAATATTTTCATTCATACATATATATGACTTTGATTGTGCTTGTTCTATATGTCCATACATTTTAAAGCACAAATCATGTTTATGCTAAGCTTGATTTTATCCTAAATGTTAATTAGTATCTTTACAAGTTTATGTATTGATTTCAATTGATATTTATTTGGTATCAAAATGTACTTCATGCTTCACCTTCAATTGGTATCAAAATCTACTATTGGTATCTTAAATTTTTTGTTTCTCTATAAGTGGTAGATTTCGTCAACTACTATTTGATTTCATTGGTATCATAATTCATTTTGTTGACTTCAAGAAATTTCAAAATTTACTTTAAAGTGATTTCAAATTTTTCAAAATTTGTCTAATATTTATTGCTTATATGTAAGGGAGCTAACACCTCCTCTATATACAGATTCATATTGAGTGCATTTTACTTATTGAGGAGTTGACCTCTTTCCTTTATGTGGTTCACGTGTGTAGGGAGAGCTTACATTTCTGTTTATACATTGTATATTATGCTTATGTGGGTTAGGGTTTAGTCATCACTTTTCCATATAATGCATGTATGCAGAGGGAGCTAACTTAACATCTCTCCTCTTCATGAATGTATTTCGCAAATACATCTTTTTTGATTATTTTTATCTGCCACTTTGTTGATGAATTGACAAAAAGAGGGAGAAGAATTTAGAGAGTTTATATGTGCATATTTAATATTTATTATTTATGCATATATGTTTAGTTTATATGAGCCTTTATTGAATATCTTTATTATTTATTGCTATACATGAGTTAAGAGGGAGCTTCTATGAAGCTTATCTTTAATCCATGTAGTTATGATACTAATGATCTTGTGCTTATCTTTAGTTTCAGATTTTCTATCAAGATCTTAGTCGTTGTTTAGCTTCAACAAAAGATTTGAAGCCAAGTTTTGAAGCTAGCACGTGTTGATTCAAGAGCTCGCGCTTCAAAGACTGCATCAAGTATTCAAGAGGAGTCTAGCTCTTTGGATCAAGGTGGACCAAGTCAAGATGGAGAAGAAGATTTTCAAGAGAAGATTTTCAAGAGATGAATCTTAGTTTGTAAGTGTTAAGATTTTATTTTAGGATAAAATGTAAAGATAGATTATTTGTGGATTACTCAAGCTCAGATACACGCACACAAAATATTTTTTTACTTTCAGGTTAAATAGTTTTTGAAAATATCGGTTTTGATTTAAGTTTTAAATTCTATGCCTAAAAAATAGTTCACATGTTTGTAATATGTGTTGATTTTTGATCACACATATTTGTACTTCAAAGTATTACAATGAACTTATTTTTGTGGATTTTATGGAGATTTTATAGAATTTAAGATGTATTTTTAAAAGTTGTTAAAACTATTTTTTGGTTGCTGGTTGTCGACCGAAGTAAGGCTCGGTCGACCGACCGGTCGACCGACTTGCACAAGACATGCACAAGCCCATGTGACTTGAGCTTGGTCAACCACAGTATAGATCGGCCGACCGACCAGTCGACCGACTGAGTTTACAAAGCTTTCGGGTTTTCTCGGTCGACTGGGCGGCCGATCGTTCTGCTGATCTGCTCGATAGCCTTTTAGTTTTCTGGTCATAACGTTTTATTCTTATAGTCAATCAACATGATTTAAATTGCATTTCAAATATAATTTTCAGGGCTACATTTCATATTCAATAATCATTTTCTAATTCAATGTTAAAGATGTCAAATATTGGGTTAAAATCTATTCTTAGTTAAAACAGTTTTCAGTTTCTGATTTGACATCTTTCAGTATTTTATTGATGACCTTCTACTACGAAATGATATTGATTTTATTTAAATTACATTAGAAAGTATACTTAAATATCTACAAATTCTTTCTATATACCTATTTCCACATTTTAAAGTGTTAGGCCTCAAAACTATGCTCAAAGTTGACCTATTGCGCAGTTTAGGTCTGTGGTCGGTTGACCGCCCAGTTGACTGCCAGACTCCAATAGTGAGAATTTGACCGTTGGTTGGCCGATCACGCAGTCGACTGATAGGCCATTTCTGGTAGTTTTTGAACCATAACGGCTAGTTTTCTTGGCCTATAATTATGAGATTTTTAGGTTAGTTTTAAACAAGTTTTTCAAGAGCTTATTTTCCCATTTTCAATAGAGTTTTTTAACAAGTTTTTAGAGCTTCATTGCCATATCAAAAGAGAGTTTATCAAGATTGATTCTCTTGAGTTTTTAAAAAATTTCTTGAGTTTTTCACCTCTACATCTATCTTGTTTTTTCACACAAGGTTGAGCTTTCTATTGCTATATTCATCCTATAGGGATCCTTATTGTGAGAGTGTTTGGTTGTGATCAAAGTGTAGAGATCACTAAGTGTTCATCTTTATAATTGGAGAAGTTGGAGGTTGAGGCCTCGGCGAGCTAGCGAGTTCGCGTTGTGTTGAGTTCTTGAGGGCCTCATTATGGAGGTGCGGCCTCGGCAAGCTAGTGAGCTTGTGTGTGTTGTTCTTGCGGGAACAAGTGAGGGACTTGTGGGTCCAAGAGTTCTTATGGGAGCTCGTTGTAGGTGTTGCGGCACCGAGTGATCTTGTGAGATCATTTATATTAGAAATCCTTCAGGGACGCAGAGCAAGTGGCTCGAATATCAAAACAATTCTCCCGTATTTGCGATTACTCATCTCTCTCTTTACTCACTTGTATTTATATATCTTGTATGTTTTTATTGTTCATCTGTATATGCTTGATATATCTTGTGCTCAATTGAATATATCCTTGGGATTGTTAGCTCACACTAAGATTTAACCAAGAGAGTCATAGTGACACCTCAACTCTTAATCTAGAGGAATTTTAAGGAGATAGCTCAGAACCCTTCACCGGGAATTCGGTTTCACTCTCTGGTTATACATCATGTGTTAGCTTAGTTTGCATAATAGTTTTTACTTCCGCATTAGTTGGCATTTGATTAGCTAGTCAACTATTTATCCCCCCTCTAGGTGACTAACATTGTAATCTCATTGTTTTTGATGATTTGTTGTGTTTATTAGCTATTGCAAACCATGGGTTCTCCAAGCAATGGTGTATATTATATCTTCTACAAAAGTAGTAATATGCATTTGTTAGGTGTCATTGACTTGTATTTATTTTTTGTCTGTGATCTGAGGTATATAATGGTGTGTTTTTTGGGATAATTTTGAAATGTACTCATTAAAATGTACTCTTCAAATTTATCATTAATACAATATTTTTATCTTTAAAAAAAAAGTAATACACACACACGCAGAAAAATGTATATAAGCTAACAGCTGAGAGTGTCTCTCAGCCGGCGGTGCCACGGCGTAATATGTGCCACATAACTGGGTAATCTTTATAAGGTTTTGCTTTTAAAAATATCTAAAATTATTAAAGACCCCGCTGGGTAATTTTTTATGTACATGTATCAAATCTCTCTGGCTTTATCATTTTTGATGCCGAGCCCCAATCATATTTCATATCCGGCCACCCCATCTCGTTGACAGCCCCACCCACTTTCTCTCCAACTGAATATGAATCAGCTTTATTCAAGTGCAATTTCATTAACGAATGAAACAAATGCAACTAGAGAGTGAAGTTTGGATTTATGAGCCAGAGGTTATGTTTTTTTTTCCTCCAGATTTTATGTATTATTCATGTCATTTTGATTTGGTGTTCTCAGTCCTCACTGCAAATAATTATTACATTTGTATCGAGATTGCGACCATGGTCGCAGACACAAGATCCATATGAAAATTTTGACCTTGATCGTTGTCCTCATCAGCAATTTTTAATCTTTTCTGTAGTAATAATGCGACCTTAATCGCAGTCCTAAAGTAATTTGAATACTTGTTTATTAATTTTTTATACGTAGATATTGAGTTTTTTAGGATGCGATCAAGCTCGCAGTGGTCAATAAAATATTTTTTCAATTGTTATAAATTGTGACCTTAGTCGTAGTCTACAATTATATTAGAATTATATCATATGGAACTCATAGATATGTCATTTTTTGTGCTTAATTTATATACAAATAATTTTTTTGCATAAATTTATGATATGATCTGTAAGGATTCACTGACTGCGATCATAGTCACAGTTTACTTATGATTTTATATATTTATTCTTCACTGTAACTGTTGTCTGTTTATTCACGCACGAAACAAAGTTTGCATTTGTGTTACACGCTATGACCGTAGTGGCAGTTTTTTAATTTGTGATATATAATGAAATTACTGATTGAGAGGATTGCGATCATGATCACAGTATCAAATGTTGATACAGTTAACTTTGGATTGCGACCATGGTCGCGATTTTTAGCTTGTTTGAATGTACAACGATCAAACTATTTCTTGACAGTCACAGTTTCATGTATCAAAATAATTGATAATGCACTGCGACCATAGGCACAATTTTTTTATTTGAGAGTAATTAATAACTGAATACTGCGACCATGGTTGCCATTAAGACGCAAAAATAATAACTTTTCATTTATAATCACAGAGTGCGAAGTTTATTTACAGAAGATCATTTTCAGTTGAGAAACATACTTTACATGTATTTTAAAAATAAGGAAGATCATTTTCAGATAGAAGTAAATTTTTTTATAATATAATATGGTCAGAAAGAGACTTACAAAAAATACATTAAAAGCTCTTAAAAGAAGACAAAAATAAAGTGAATATCAGAAGATCAGAAAATCCTAGTCCTCGTCGTCATCACCATCATAAGCAGATTCATCGTCTTCTTTATCCTCGCCTTCATCTTCATTCTTTCTTTTCTCATCTTCTCCCTCGTCGAGCGGCTTGCTGTTCTATTCACTTTCTTTCTTTTGTTGAGTGCACTTTGGTTCGTCGATAAACTCTCAGAATGGTTTATTTGTATCAAGCTCTTCTCCGATCCGTGTCGAATATGCTCAAAAAAGACGTCTTCAGCGTTAAAGGACATGCTTTCATAAAGCATATCTTTGTAAGTGACATAGAAATAAGTTCCTCATTAGGCCCCATGAAAACTTGATCATGCTCATAAAGAGGGGGATCAGAAGCGATATTAGTGAATAGTCAAAAGAATTGAAGTCTAAACTGCCATCAGATTCACTAGAATCTCCTAAAGAAAGAGGACCGTGGGAGAATGATTGACGTTGAAATCTGAGTGTTCAGAAGAAAAAGATAGGGAAGACATGATTCAATAATAAATTGTTTTCAGGAAGGTTGGAATCAAATTAAAAAAAAGAGCACAAATTTTTTTTTAGATATGAGATCTTTAAAATATATTACTTACAAACACTACAAAAAAGCCAATACTGTGAAACGGTGTGAATAATAATAATAAGTATTAAAGGTGACGGTTTTAAGTATTCGAAGAAGAGATAAAATGAAATTAAATATTTAATTGAAGCAGTTATGACGGGAGAATCAAAGGAGTTCCTTTTTTTAGAAGTTTATAACGTGAACTACAAATTAGATTTTTATAGAATATTTTTTCTATATATTTAAATTCGTATGGTACACATTTTTCTTTTATCGAGATTAATTTAGTGCACCTCTTTTTTTGAGACTGTTACTGTATCATGGTAGATAAAATATTAATTACTGCAATT